>CM076610.1:49388124-49556874 GCA_038502775.1 Hippodamia convergens
TTATATCAGTTTATCTCATGATTCCATAAGTTAAACTAAAAAAAAATTAGAAAAATTATGTACAAAAAATTCAGTTATGTTAAGACAAAACAACAAAATATCCAAACAGTTTAGTTGAATGGGTTAATGCATTGAGCTGAATCCCATGGTGCTATGACCTTGAAAGCCCGCATGGGATTCAACGCAACAAATCAACAAGGAAGCATTAGTCAGCATTAATATTGTTAGATGTAGCATAAAGCAATGTGCTACAAAAGATTTATTCACAAAGCGCAGGACCCAACAGATTCACAGCAAGCAAGATGTAAACGCATAGCTAGAACTCTGTCTGTGATGTGATCAAATACACACAGGTCACGGACATAGTTCCAGAATGCATTCACGAAAGACAGAGAGTTGAAAGCAGTTACGAGATATTTACAATGTTTATCAACCTCAATGAAAGTTTAGTGTTAGCAATGTAATACCCCAAGATATATATAAATGTATTTAGAAAAATAAATTAATTCAAAAAGGATACGAAGCAAATATCAAAAAAGCTTGATGATGTAAGCAGTTTTGTATTCAGTGATTCGGATCTAAAACATGTAATTCATAAAACTTTGCTACTCGGATTCACTAGTTACTGAGTTTATATACAATATACATATTCACAAATATTTCAATATTTCAGTCACGTTAGAATAATCACGTCATATGCATCAATATTCATCAACATTTCACATGAGAAACTGAAATCAGAACGGATATAATATACTTATTTCTGTTCATTTCCATTTGCTTCATGGCAAACACCAAGAAGAAACGCAAAAAAAGTGAACAAATGAAAGCAAGACAACAGCAAAAGACCCTGAGCAAATCACCTGACATCGTGTAACCATCCCAACTAACACAAAGAAAAAAAAATACAATGAATAAAAAAAATTAACTAATAGAAGTAGATAACAAAAACTAAGAAAAGCCAAATCTGTTAAAATAACACAACTGGATGATTCACTTCAAGGAAATTCATACACAAATCCACAACAATGAAGAAACTACCCACAAAAAAATGATCTACTTTTTCAACAAAAATGAAATTAGGAATATGAATACAAACAATTAATTTATCTGTCAGTTGATGAATCAGTAATCAGAAATATGTTTGCTATCAAATCGTTAAATAAATAATCAAAAACAAAAGAAATTGACAAGAAACAAAAAAAGGCATAGCACAGTTACAATAAATGATATAATTAAGAGATATTTAGAAAACTAAACTCAAAAATACCAACAAAGTTTAATATCTCGTTTGACATTGAAGGCAGATGAAAATCCTCTACAGAATCCTGAATAACAATACACAAATGCACCTCTAAAATGAAATTCTTCTACAGCAACATCAAAAGCTATTTTCCAAAAAAAGACCTTATCAACAATTTTATTGAAAAATGTAACATCCACTATGCATTGTATGTTGAGTGTAGAGGCAAATATAGAAGAACAGATTTCATATCGAGAACTGGAACATTGTCAAGAAAATAGGGAACAAAAACAACAACAAAAGAGGAGGAAGTATTTTGCAGTGTCACCCAAGCTGTAAACCGGAAATGAACCCCTAATGCATTTAACAACAATGTTTTCCTAGTGTGTATTCAACCACACTCAAAAAATACAGAATAAAAAAAAAACGCTCAGAATGTAATGGATAGAACAAACCCAGACAATATTTATTTCAATTTAATTCCTACAAAAGTCGATTTTTTTTGCATCTGAAAAATTTAAGTATACAAAGCCAAAGGACTGTTCGGTCAATACCTTTGATTGTGGTCAATAAAGAGAAGCTATTATTATGATTATTTCAATATTTGTGAATATCGGTGACTTGCTGATTAATACAACGATAAACAAATTTTCAATCTGAGAATGTTCCATTGAGATGAATATGCAACAAAATATATGAAAATGATACTCACCGGTTTGTGGTAATTCACTCTGTGTTATCATGTGGCTTCCCGCTGAACTATTCATGAACTGGGAACTATCCGAGTGAGCTCTTGATGTAGATGCATAAGTGTCCAAACTACCCATTATAGGAGATAAATTGAGGGGGAGAAATTCAAACTCGATGACGACGTTTCAGTGTTAGCTGGACCAAACTTTCAGTACTTTTTGAGCTGAAGACTTTGAAGAACTTGCGTCAGAGTCTTTACTGAAAGACAGGCTCCGACATACCTACAAAAAAAATTCAAATTCAAGTATCAACTCGTTTGACAATATATAGCAGTTATTCTCCCACGATTTTCATAAGTACAAACTACTTAGATAATATTAAGAATTCTATTTCATGCAATGGAGATTGTTTGTGGAAAAATCAAATTGCCATTTATTCAATATGACTGTCAGACAATCTTTCAATCAGATCAAATATATTAAACACACACTGGAAAATTGTGTTTTGTTTCGTGTAAAGATCATTTCATAATTCCTTGTCTACATGTAAACAACTCCAGAATTGTCTGAACAGGAGTAATTTTTCACCCAAAAATGTGGTTTCAACAAATTACAGTGCTGCCAGAGAAGGAAACTGAAATAATGCCTACATTAAAATAGCAGAGCTAATAACCATAGCCATCAATACTGGTTTATTTGTAAAAAAAAATCAGATAATAAATGCACACTGATTGGAAGTAATCTAGGATCAATTTAAAGTTGTATGCTGATAGATCTGGTCAATCAATTAGATAATTTTTGGTTATCTACTTTCCTTGTTCAAATAAGTTTTGATTTGTGTCTGTTATGCTTGGAAAAATACAAAATTTCAGCAGTAATCATTGAACAATAAAGTGAGACGTAACTTATAAGTACAAAAGTATGCGTTTTTTCTTCAGACAACCACACATCCTCTACAAAAAATATTTATTTCTTTTTCTACTGCCTCTCGGTTCTGTTTTTACTATTGTTTCAGAAATAAAAAACAATGTTGATTTCTGATCAATTATTAATTTTTTCATTGAAATGACAATGGTCTATGCTTTTGATAAAAAATGATTCACTCAACTGAAGGAATTGTTTTTTGGAGTAAAGAACTATAAATCTTGAGATTTGTGGGTTTGTATCCAATATAAATAAAGATCCAAAAATTGTTACATGATGAGAAAGTAAGCCTGAAAACTGGCAGTGCAGATCAAAATCTACATTGAAAACTGCAAAGTGAACTTTAAAACTATATACAAATACAGACTGTTTACAATTTCAATTTTTGTTTGAGGTTTCGAGTTGTCAAAAATTTTAAAAAAATTGAGTGTGTATGCATATAACCAATCGTTCCATGTAACCTCTATGAAAACTTTTAGTTCGGAGTGATAATTTTTCTTTTTAGTTGGCTATGCTGAATAAGTCACCGAGATTCTATATGTACATATAAAATAAACTAGTCCACAGTAAAGACAGGCAAAATAAACATACAAATTAATGACCCTTCTCAATATTAATGACGACTGTGAATTTCAGAGATATTATCTTAGATGATATTCACAAACTTTTTCTTTCAACTTGTTTATCTTCCCAATCAATGAAGAGTGATGAAAAAGTTTTAATAAAAAGCACAGAAGTTATACTTTGATCCTAGAGAATGGGCAAATCTATTTTCATGCAAATTAGCTAGATAATAGTATTCAAGCTCCCTTCCATTTATAGATATAAAAAACTACCCTTTGTAACGGAACACAATCGAATCTTACCTGAGAAGAAATAGGTTTATGTAGAGAAGGACTTTCGAGAAGAGGAACTGGTGGCGTGAGAATATTGAATAGTCCAGGACTAAGCTTAACATCTTTCAAAACTGGATCTATAGGAGGCACAGGCTTAGGTTTATGATGAGTCACATTTTCCGGGCACAAGAAAACTTCAATTTCATCACTTGTACTCTTCATCAAGATGCAATATTTATCTTCGGACTCTGTAGGTACTTGCAGTTGAGTATTTGGTGGTGCTTTTATGGCCATAACCGTTTTATGTTTGAATTTTGAAATTGACCTCAAATCTTGATACGTACATAACCATATTTATCGTCATTCAAATTTCTCAGTTCACTTTCTGCAGATTGTATCATCCTATCTAAAGCATTTTCTTGGTTTTCCAATTCTTCCAGCTCTGAAGTGAGTTTTGCGTAACTATTGCCTTGTAAGCCACCACCTTTCCATTGAATGTTATTTTTTGACTTTTTCTCCACAATACCTATTCCTTCTAAGACATTCGTAATATCATAAATCCTCCGTTTTTGTACATTTAAATCCTGTGAAGCTTTGTTGAGATCAACAACACCATTTGGAGACATTTCCAATAAAATAGAAAATTTTTTGTTAATAGACCTAAAGAAGTGTAGTACCTAGTATTCTGTTTTACAGGTGTTTGTTTCTTTGGCTTTTTAGGAGGTGGAGCTTTGAATTCATGTTTGAAAGGTACTATATAGTGTTGCGATTCTAAATTGAGTTTTCTTTTGACGGGAGGTGCTGCACATGGTATATTCGACGAAATAACTTGATTCTGAGGGGTAGCACCATAACCATGATCTATCAAGTGAGGACTTGGACTGAACTCACTTTTAATTGTAGGACTAAACTCTTCGTTCACTTCCTGTTTTACAATGTTCATATCAGGAGTGGAGGCTACTATTTTATAACCTCTTGGGCTTTCATGTCTGCGAATTATCCTCTTCATTGTTTTACCAGAGCTTGTTCAACATTGGAAATGTGTTTTTATCCCAAAAAACTGCTGATATCAACCGAATATCTCTGAGCCAAACCAAAAACCTGCAGAAAATTTCAGACTTATAAAAGTAGAGTACCTTTCAACTCGTATATTCTTTTAGAAAAAGGGGTAAATATGTGTTTCACTGAAATAGCATGATGATCCTAGTTACCTAGCTTCTTTCTTACCCCTCCCAAAAAAGTATCTTTTGAATATCAAATCTAACCTAAATGTACGTATGTCACTATCAATGCTCAACGAGATAATGAATATTTAAATGATATGAAAATATTTCACTTCAACTATTCTCCAAATAGATACCTGAACATATCCTGCGTTAACTTTTCAAAATACTGACGAGTAAAACAAAACTGAACACACTGAATAATACGTGTAGGTCATTTAAAAAATTGCCAAGCATGTGCTAAACTAAATTACCCTGCACTTCAAATACAAGCAGTACATACATCAACGAGATCAAAAGTTAAATTGAGTTTTTTTCAAACCCCCCGCAGCTTTCCTCATCCGTCTATTACACCCATCACTTTTATGACATTTCTTTCAATTCACGTTGAAAAGAATTGTTCAAATCCAATTCAATTAACATACCTACGATTTAACTTTGCCACATTGATAAGACGGTTTGATGATATATTTAGGTATGTCCTGAGCAAAAAAATGCAATGAGAATACCGTTGGAAAATTGAGGGTTGATTGAGTTCTGTACATCTACTTAGCCATATTTAGGGAGGAAAAATTCGTTGCCCTATTAGACATTCATAATGACAGAGAAATTCAATCAAATTTCAATCCTGACTTTTCGAAATGTTTTTCTTTCAATTACTATCAAAAAGTCTGAGAAATAACGAATGTATGTGTAAATAAATGATAGGAAATTAACGCCTTCTTCTACTGAAACCGCCATGGCCACCCGAGAAAACAATGGAATTACATGAAAATCCTTCAATTTAAATCTTACCTTTTTCAAAAATATGTATTCCACGGTTTCACTTTATGTATCTAATTCATGAAATATAAATTATACCGACCGGATTTCGCAAAAATACTACATGTTCGTAGTCATCCAAAATGGTTTCCAAGCCACTTTGTATAAAGCAGCTGGAGGAACTTGGGCTAAAACGAGCTCGGAAAGCATCGAAATCAATTAAATTCCGAAAATTATTGAAGATTCACATTCTACGGGATTCGACGAATCCACTGAACCTATTTCATGTAAGAAAAGTTGACGATTAAGCGCGTAAATAAATCGAGAATGAACCCGATTTTCAGCCACTATTTCTCTTGAACTATAAACGGACACCTCTAACGAAAACATCTGCCATCTGTACCGAACATTGGCGCGAACATAGGCGCAAGCGCTACGAGAATCTAGTAGGGAATACAACAGATGATTATCATATGATTTTGTTTTGAAAAACATTGTCTTTATTATTTTGACTACATTGTTTTCATTTATAAAAATTTTGATCAATCAATAGATTCCTACTAGAGGCATTCGATCTGGGTCAATGATGTTAGTTTTATCTGAAAAAAATTCATTGAAAGGTCTCACACAAACTTGTGTTTTGCTTGGCGCAGTTCTGCGTGGCGGTTAACTTAAAATTATGAACATTACATAATTATTATCTCACACCCTCCAAATCTAGAATTCAGAATTATTATTTCAAAAGCGATAGACTGTGCATCAACAACAGTTTTTCATTACAATGGTCAGAAGTGGAGCACTTCAAATTCATTCACAATTGACGTATTCGCTGTTGAAATTTTATATGAGATTATATTATGTATTCATTTTTCCAGAACCAGAAGATTGTTCATCTGATGTTTTGTAATTTTCTTCATATTTTCTGTGGTTCATTGTGCGTTACAGTTCAGGTTTCCAAAAATTATTTTAAATAAAAATGTAAATTCACGACCGGATATAATGACATTGAGAAAGTCTTCCAGGCCCATGGCCGTGGTACATTAGTAATTATTTCACCTAACATTGTGCCTACATCTGCGGTAGGCATCTTCAGAAGATTCTTGGTCGGTAATCCGACCGTAGAGTTACGGACCGCTCCGTTGCAGGGTTCAATCCGGAGTCGTTATTTATAGCTCCGATAATGGGTGGAGGGAGGTATGTTGATATGTCCGATGTCCATCGGCCCATCGTTCCCTATATGTATTGCCATATATGTATCAAGGGTGTTCAATATATTTTCTATCCATATAGATTTTATGTTCATGTTCTTTCTCCTTAATTCTCGTATTGATAGTTCGTTTTGTTGTACCATGTAGAATTTGCCGCAGTCGCAAGTATTCGGTAAATACCGAGGTAAATACTGGCTTGTGAAGGTGGATAGATTTATTAATATCTTGTTAAGAAATTTCTGGTCTTATTGCCTCTAATTTTATCCTGCATTATATCCATTAGCGATAAATGCATGTTGTAAATGTCAATTCTGACTAGCATAAACGTCGTCGGCTCTTTCAACAAGTGTTTTGATTACTCCTCCTTTGTCTGTCGGATGTTCTGTTAATCCTGTGTCCTATAGTTTTCTATTAGGCTTTCTAGTTACTAAAAAAGCCTCAATTCTTCATCTCCGTGACTGCAAACGACAAAAGAATCAAAAAGTTTCGCTTGTTTTAAAAAATTTCTCTATTTCATTTTTGATTTTAGATTTCTTTTCCCATTTTGATTAGTCGTTTGCTTCCAGTTCTTTTTCATCGTTAGAACTATTGATGATACGATATTATCTAAAGAAGTAGATCTTCAACTCGAGTTTCTGACATCATCAACTTGAATAACTCGGTTGAATAACATGGTAAGGTGAATGTAGAATAGGAAATGAAAGAGATATTATTGACGTATCATTGATAGTTTGCAACGAGGAAAAAAAACTGGGAGAAATTGAAAAAAGTCAATAGAATAGAAAATTTTGACAAGCGAAACTTTTTTGATTTAGGTATTATTAAAATAAAAATGGAAGAACTGAAATAAAAATATTCATCTACCTATTTATAACGATGAACAAACTATAAATTGAAAAAAATTCAATTTCTCTTTATATTGATTTTCATTACCAAAAAAATTGTGAATTTAAAAGAATTTTACACCAATTATATATACAGGGTGAGTCCTTCACTTGTACATATATTGAAACCATAAATTCTAGAGGTGAAAGGATATACTTTTTTCTTTCATAATTTTTGTCGATTCAGCCTAGATAAAAAAGATAAAGCCATTTTAAACTTTCATAATGGGCTATGCCATTCCTGGAAACATGACACTAAAGATTTTTCGAGCATTAGATCTACAACCTAAACCTTTCAGAAAATGTAGAAGAAATTTAGTTCTGTGAATCTTTTGAACAGAGTTGGATTCAGCCAAAGTAACCAATTTTTCTAAATTCGCTGATATAAGTTTGTTTAAATCATAAATTACTCAAAAAATGCGCATTTTATGAGATTTCACGAAGAATACTTATATTTTCGAAAATGACCAAATATTCATTTATCGGCATTCAACTTTTACTTCCAATAAGAGATGGGACCTTAGAATTTCTGATATGATTATGCCATGTAATGGTATATTGATCATAATGAAAAAAATAAAACATGTGAGTGAAATTTTGTGTTCGTAGAAGATTTGCTACATTATTAAAACCTATATTCTGATAATCATTTCATTCGATGAAATCATTCACGAGTTATATTCGAAAATTTGATTTTTTTATGGATTTTCAACAGCCTATATCTTTCTAACCGATCTGAATCGGAAAAAATGGTAGAGATAAAAAGTGCTTCTTTTGACCTCAGGAATCTTCAGTTAAAATATATGTACAAGTCGAAGACTCACCCTGTATAGTACAATTTCAGGTACCTAGAACATAAATAATTTCGGAAAGCATAAATACATTCTTTCACAACTCACCATCAGTGTGGATTACCTCCCAAATGCATCCTTTCTTTTGTAAATCGATGTACATACTCAAATTATGTAGAGTTGGCTGATCACGATCCAACTAAATTAAGTGTTCGTCGTTCATGACAATAACAACAATTTTCTAGTAATATAATTAAAATTAACTATATGATCAGATATTTTGATAGCACCTCTGCAACTGAAATGATCATTGTGAATTACGTCACGAAGAAAAATTTTCTTGTACTTCACCTTGCCAATTCTTTCCAGAAACTAACTGACATAGACTGAAATTTCCAATATAAGCAATTCTCCCAACTATTTAGAGTGCCGTAAATACTTGCAATCAGAATGAATTGAAAAAAACAGCTTTCTTCAAGTAGAAGAAAAGCATCTTATCTGCCCTATGAAAGGCTCAGGCGCAGAGATTTTATGCCGATTTTACTAGAGTGTCGTTAAAATTTAATTAGTACAATTCGAAAATTGTCAGCAAGTGTAATAATTCTGGTATTCCTGTAATTACAGGAATGTTTATAACAGTTCAAAGGACCCTATCTCTTGGAAGTTTCAGGTAACATGGGTATAGCAGAAATCTTGAAAATAGTCTTGACATCGATTTGTAAAAACTATAACAGTGTCATTTTCTCAATTGGAATACAAAAAAAAACTTTTTGTCCTATACACCATTTTTTATCGATGCAGCTGGGTCATTTGGCCCCTTTTCTAATATAAAAGTCCCATTCTCCGTAAAATGTTAAGATACGGGTCGATTACGGATGTCCCTTTTATTAAAAATTAATAAAGTTTTTGTCTGGTCATGTATAAAACAAAAACATCTCAGGGATTGCAAGGATGACCAGAAAAAAGTTTGCCTCTAACAACTCTAATTCCCAAATTTGCATTAAAACGCAGAGTGAAGCAAAAAAGATTCGTAAACAGTTATGTATAATCAAATGGAAATCTTTACTTGGAATTTCGCGGATCAGGTTTATAATTTACTCCCGATATTCTTAATTATATGGTAATTCATGAGATCGTCCCGAAGCTTGGTGTATTCACCTTTCTTCTAATTCTAAGTGAGCGGGAAATTAGTATTTCGAATTTTTATGAGTTTCTGACCTAGCCAATCATCATATTCATTCTGCAAAAAACTCCCCGAACTAATTTTCGTATTTAATTTGATCCTCATAGATAGACTTGCAACATGTGAACTGTTGAAAGAAGATTAATAAATAGTTTAAGTCTTTCACGACCGGATAAACTGACATTTAGTCTACCGGGCTTATTGGCTGGAATTATTTCACCAAACGTTTTGCCTACGTCTGCGGTAGGCATCTTCAGAGGATTCTCGATCTGAGATTGAACCTCGAACGCTGAATTTCTGACACTGACGTGTTCGATCCGGAGGTGTTGTTTACACCCCGGTTACTGGCGGAAAAGGTGGTGAGTTTACGCGCGAGATGTTGATTAGCCCATCGCTCCTGCTCAGTATCGGCTTGATCAAAGGTCGGCAATCAGGCACTATGTAACAAAGGGTTTCTTCTTATCTGTTCAGTTGTTTTTATGTTCATGAATTTCAATGGATTCCATGTTCAGCCTGGGATAGTAACTTTTGATATTTGAAATAACCTCTGCCTTGGAAAAAAATATTGTGTCCATCTGTTAGAGCATGTTCTGCTAGGGCAGATTTTTCTGTCTGATTCAGTCGACAGCATCGTTCGTACTCCTCAATTCTCGTATTGATACTTCGTTTTGTTGTACCTACCAATGTCAGTCTACATTGGTACAACAAATCGTATCAATAATAGGAAAATTGAAGGAGAACGAACGATGCTGCCGACTCAATCAGAGCGGAACATGCTCTAATACATGGACATAATTTAGATTTCTCAAAGTCAGAGGTTACTTCGAATATCAAAAGTTACTATCCTAGCCGAACATATGGAAGCCATTGAGAGAATCCGATTTTTTTTATCTTCGCCAAATCAATAGGAGGAATCTGGTACACACAATCTTTCAAATACCCCCAAAGAAAAAAATTCAGCGGAGTAAAATCTGGAAATCTTGCAGGCAAATCTTAGTGTTCATGAATTATCAATTATTATTGAAGTCAAAATCAAGATTACACAAAATATCGTAGCCCGCGGCAATGCTCTCAATTTGAAATTTCAATTGTCCTTCTCTCGATCAAATCAAATGAAAAATACAAAATGTTATTTTGAGTGGAAATCAAAAATTGCAAGAAATTCACAGGGTGCTTGAAATAAAAAAGTCAGAGTCACTTCCGGTCAAACCGGAAGTGATTTTCAAGTTTTGTTTTTCTCAAATGAAAGTTCTTTGAATTGGAGAACATGACATGTTCTTCCGAAATGGCTGAGATGATCCATTGGTACAGGTAAATTGGGACACCCGGAATATGCGGCAAAACCATGGAGCAAAATTGCCAACGACTATATGACCGTTTTTCTTCCGGGAAGATCAAGATCCCCTTTTAAATTACTTTTGGACCAATAAGGCGAATGTCTCTTGTTCATTCATAAATCGAGAGCACATAGAAACTTAACGGTGTGGAAGAGGATCGCCAGGTATAAAATTCAGCTGAACGCCATTGTAGTAATTTCGGAAGAATCAACGGTTCTCAACTATAAAAGAGCATTTTATTATTATTACGTTGATTGTTGTTTATTCACAATAACTTATCAGCTTTTCCTTTCAGGATTGGTCGTGAGTTTGTCTTCACCTGGCCTTGGACTAAAAAACTATGGAACAAGCTGCACAAACTTCGAACAGAAATTAAATAGGAATCTGCTCGATCTTGTTCTACAAGATGTGGCTGAGTAAACGGATTTGAGACATAATTAAAAGAAACATTTAGAAAATTCTCGAATTTGTTATTCATCGGCATCTTCTGAGAATCTTGAAGTAGAGGGCAGTTTTCAGAAGACGTCGAAGCTTTCAAAAGGTGCCTTGGTTGATGGAACTGGTGGGAGGTAAAAAAAATTCCGCCACATGCACAAAATTTTCTGTCTTTCAAAACCAAAGGCCTCAACAAATAAGAAGAACATTTGATTAGGAAACCACTGAGTGGTAATAAGAGTTTTACACTGAGTTATTTAAAAAATTTTATAACTCAGTGGAGTAAACGAAAAGCTTCAAAATATGGGTTTTTGTTGGGATTAGGTCAGCTTTTTAAAAAAAAAAAATACGTAAATTATACAATATTAAATAAATTTGTTTCTATTTACATTTTCGGATTTTAAAAAACATTTGCAGTCCTTTGACACCTTCCAAAAGGACAAAGGACAGTTTTAAAATAAAGAACTGTCCTTTGAAATAAAGGACGGTTGGCAACTCACCACTCTAGCTATATAACTCAGTGGTGTTGTGATTGTAGTACAAAAAAGTTTTTGCGCATGTCTCAGCGGCACTATGAGGTAGGTACTATGCGCAATATTATACACTTAGAAAATACAGGGTGTTTCAAAAACTCCCTCTCTAGGATAGATAGAAAACTGAAAAATAATATGAATTTGGTCAGTAAAAAATTTTCGTATTGCCATCCGTATTCAACAGAGGGCGTTGAGAAAGAAAAAAAAATTTGTTTACGATTGTGCCGAAACTACCGGCAACATTGTACTGAAATTTCATACGAACATGTTTTGGAAGCTGATACATGTAATGAATATGTTTTGATGTCTGACTCTCATGGAGGGCGCTAGTTACACGGTTTCTACCAAGTTGTTTTGAACATAACTTTTTTGATATTAAATTTATCAAGTTAGATTTTGAGCGATCTTAAACATCATTCAACTTTACACCATGAAGGTACTCTTGATGAAACTCGATACTGTGCACCGTTTTCGGAATATCTTGATTTGAAAATTATGAAGCAAAAACCGATGCTGGTATAAAGATTTGATAAGGTCATTAACTATTATTATTATTATTAATTATTAAGCACGATGGAGCTCCACGCCACATTGCTAGAAGGTGTCGTAATCGGTTAAGTAACTATTTCCTGAATCGATGGATTGGTAGATAGAAGTGCATAAGCTCCGATTCATTGGCATCCTCCTGAGTCCTCCTTCATGCGATTTCAATCCCTTGGATTACACAGTTTGGCCCTACCTTGAAGAAAAAATGTATGCAACAGGTGTAAATTCACCTCAATAATTGAAGGACAGAATTCAACATCACTTCAATGACCTCATAGCTACCTCCCAAGCGTTAAGAATGGATTATGGATTTTTTTTAGAAAAAAGGATAGATTCATGTATTTGTGAAAACGGGAGACATTTTGAACACAATTGAATTTTTAATGTTTTTAGCCTTTTTTAAAATTTTCTTGTGATCATTACTTCATAATTTTCAAATCAAAATATTCCGAAAACGGTGCACGCCAGTATCGAGTTTGATCAAGAGTACCTCTTTGGTGTGAAATTGAATGATGTTCAAGATCGCTCAAAATTTAGCTCAATAAATCTAATATCAAAAAAGTAATGTTCAAAACAACGTGGTACGAACCGTGTAACTAGCGCCCTCTATGAGTGTCAGACATCAAATCACATTCATTATATGTATCAGCTCCCAAAATATATTCGTATAAAATTTCATTACAATGTTGCCAGTTGTTTCGGCAAAATCGTAAAAAATTAGTATATTTTTTCTTTTTCAACGCCCTGTATCTTGAATACGGATGGCGTTACGAAAATTTTTTACTGAACAAACCCCTATTATTTTTCAGTTTTCTATGTATCCTAGAGAACGGGGTCACCTTTTTTTGAAACACCTGTATATATAGAATATATATCTATATTCTAAGATTTTACACAAGCTTTATTCGGGTTTCATTTTTCCAGACAGTTCTACGACTGCGCCGAGTAGATTCGTACTTTTCGATACCTAGGACTGGTTCAAATTTTTGGAAATCCAAATGTATCAAACGATCCCTGTAAGAAAGAGAGAAAATAAAAGCTTCATAATTATATTTGCGAGAAATACATCTTGTCTATGATATACTGCGACAATAACCCTCACGCCAAAAACTGAAAAGTACGCAACCAGAATAATCCTAAAATAGTTCCTGATTTCTTAAGTAGCTGGGATAGTCTGAAAGTTTTCCCTGATCTTGCTGAAACTTTCTGTGATTGGTTTCAGCCTTACAGATACTGCAACACTGCTTGAAGATTGAATTATAAGCAGTTTTGTATGGCCTTACATGAGCCACCTTGTACAACTCTTCTTTATGAAGGAAGCGTGAATTACTGAATTTAATGATCGCATTCAACGGACGAAGCGCTACTGCGCTTTATTTTCTGTCAAGGGTTAAGTTTGCAAAGAAAGAAATATCATTCTCATCCTCAAGCACAAACCGAATAATAGAGAGTTATCGAACCGCAAATAAAGGCCTAACTTAGATATATTTTCCCTTATTTTGATATTTCCTCATGCGCATTCACAAAAGATTTTAAGGAGGCCTGTAAGAAAATACAGGCCCTCCTGTACTTTACTTAAATAACGGACAACTGTATTTGAATAACAGATCCCTTATTTTGACAGTTCTCTCAATCTTTTAGGTTAAAAAGATCATCATAACTGTCAAAACAAAGGAAATGTCATAATGAAGTTGTCAAGAAATAAATAGTTTCAATAGCTCAAATATCCGACCAACGTTAAGAGATCTTTCATTACAGGATGCTTCAATAAAGTGAGGCCTGTATTTGCGTTTCCACAACTCTCTATTGTTTCTTGAAAGTTAGTTAGTATCCGTCTGGTATTTATTCTTCAACTTTCCGTTTCCGCCACAGTTGCACAAAGTTGTGATCGAGATAATCTTGATAATGGTATATTTGTTCAAACAGCTCAAATAATGTTCCAACAGTCAAGCAAAGGTTTTGTCTGCTAAATGCGACCAATGTAAGACACTTATGGACAGGAAATTGATAGGAAAATGAATAATAATGGTTCATTTAGAATTATCATTTATTTATACTACTGTGGTAAAAAATAATAAAATCGAAATACATTATTATACATTTTGATATATCCAATAAACCTAACATGCATTTGATAATCAATTAAATATACACATCCATAAAACAGATCGAATAATAAATATAAATATACAGCCGTAAATCCACAGAGAGCCATCTAATGTGAACAACTTAAGTGATCCCCGTCCAGCTACCACTACAAAGAGGCAACAAATATGCCACCATTAAAGTACAAATGATGAAACGATCGGAATAACGCTTGTTCCAATTCAAAATTTAATAAAATACATACTTTACAATTTTACATTTTTCAAGGATTGAAGAAAAATAAAACGGCTCATTATACAGATTTTCTTTACACATGTATTTTACAGTATACAAAGGTGATATAACCAAAAGGAATTTACACTTTACAACAGTTTTAGTATCTTTACATCAGTCTGAGGCCACTTTGCCGTCTTGATCCGATCGGCCAATTTTAGGTTAGCAACCTTATTCCCCGTCACCGCTTGATAAAAGGTTCCGTACATTGATTTTCCGTCATTTACTCCATCACTTTTAAAGTTTCTCTTCTAGCTCTTAATAATTCGAAATATAACCGACATGAACATTTTCTATAAAGAAGAAGAGTACTGAAATACAAGAGTTTTGAATTATGTTGGCAATTGATTAAAATTTAGAGCATCTCAAAATGTTAATTATCACAATATGCATTTAAAATTAATTGATAAAAATCTAAGCGTTAATTAATTTACAAGCTTTCTCCATTTAAATTAATATCTTTTATACATGTTTTCTCTATGACTTTTTACAAAAATTTTTAATGTTCAATTGATTGATTAATGGCACCATAATTTTTCATTTAAATGTATTTACAATTATATTTTTGATAAAATCTGAATCTGTCTCGAACAATCAATGTCAATTAAGGGAAAACCAATGTTAGGGAACCTCATAAATGTTCTTACAAGAGAAATGTATAACAATTTTTTCTAAGTACAAAATAATTATTTTACATTATTACACTATTAAACACTGTTTCAAATTTGTTTGTAAATGAATTCAACACATATATACATATATCACCAAAGCGGTTCGGGAGAAACGGCGTAATCAGTTATCTCTAATAAGTGCAAAAATGTTTCAAGTTATTTTGCCAATAGCTGTTTTGGAAAATTTATAAACGAAACTATATTACATATAATACAAAACCTGCTAGTTCTATTTACACTTACCAAAGATGACTGGAGAGGTGTCCTAATTTAATCAATCCACCCAACAAATTTTAAATTGTGATAGGCAAAACATTCGAAAAATCATACATATGGTAGATACTGGGTCAATAATTCTTGCTACCCTCTGTACCATTCAAATGAATACTGAACGAAAATTTGTATCAGAAAAGGGGCTCAAGCTGGAAAACCAATATGTACAACAGTTTTATACCATTTATAGAGTAGTACTAAAACAGTAGTCTCATATTAATTCAAAAGTGTCAAGTGGGTGAAATTGAGTCAATTTTTGGAGAAAAATTATGAAAATTTCAATGGCAGCTATTACACTTGTATTGCTTCTTTTTAACTATGAGACCCACTAGCTAGCCTTGGTCCGACCAGTAACAGTTTACATTTCCTTCTGACTGATGTGAAGACTGAGCTTGTCAGATTCAAGAGACAATATCAATGATAGCGGCAAAAAAAAAATTATCTTTCCTGGCCGGCAAAATTTGAAGAGAATTACTATAATACCATTACATATTAGGTCCTGCCAGCTTTCAAAGCCCCATCTCTTAAGAGAAAACTAAAGTTACATAGGTATTCTTACATTTGCAATTTAAAAGTTCTGATTATGTGATCAAGTGTTTCAACATTCCTCATACTATTGAAAGAAATTTTCAAAAATATTCTAAAGTATGTATGAAACATTCAAACATTGCGTTTGGAACCGTGAGGGTTAAAACCTCTTTCTGATCTTTCATTTATCAAGTGACCGACCTAAGCCATATTAGAGAAAGTGATTGGGTGAACTGTTACACTAATTGTTGTGTATCGAATTGAGAGAGATATTACAGATGTTCATGTCAGGGAATAAATTTCAAACACATATAACATGATTAGTGAAATTATAAACACATCACATACAGTTATAAATGCGTTGAAGAAACTAATTAATCAATTCATGGTTAATCATTACGATTGGAATTTATGAGAGAACTGTACAATTATTACAATACATTACATTTTACAATTTTAATACTAGACCCAATAAAAAAGGTGCTCCTTCAAATTCTACATATATTTATAAATTCACTAAGAATAATCGTTCCAATATTTTCAACTAACGTTCTGCTAAATATTGAGAAAAATTTAATTAAATCAGTATATGCCTTAAAGCACCAGGAAAATCTTGTTTCGAAATAAATTGTATGTGTATATTCTTAATGCTTCCGATCATAAAATCTCTGGACCATTGCTAATAAATTTGGACACTCTGCATATAATGTTACCGATCTGTTTTTTATTTGAAAAAAGCTTCCCATATGAAGAAATAAAATTCGAATCCTTTAACCTCAAAACTACCCAGAAATATAAGATAATTGTGATACTAACCCTGAAACAAAACTACCTCTTGAAAGTATTTTCAAAATAATTGATTTCATATTTAGGGCATATATTGATACATTGATTAAAGTTGAAATTGAAATTTCTACGACTCAGTTTACCACATATCCAAAAAATAAACATTAATAATTCGAGAACGAAAATTTTACCCAAAGAAAAGGAAATTGTTGTAAACTGAGAACAAATGTGTCTAAATATTTGAAGAAATATCTAAACTACATAGTTAAATGCAACTTTTATGTTTAAATGCAGGAGAAAAATTAGAAAGCGAAATTTCAAATAGCTGAAAAAATTTTCAACTTTATCTCTGGGTAAAGTTATTCATGAAATTTCTTGCGTTCATAGAGAATAGTAAAATCATAAGGAATTGGATTAAATCTTTTTGAAGATCAGTGCTCCAAATGTTGTAAAAAATTTTGATTTTGAAAAAATTTTAGTTGTTTCCTGAGTACTATCACAATATTGTGAAAGAGAAACAGAATCATCAGTGAAGACGACAAGTGTCAATTTCTTAAACAATACGTTCATCTTGGTTATATGTACAATTCCTGAAATATTGAAATTTTGAAATTAAGCGGCACCAGTTTAAAAGTAAGTAGGATCGGAAATGAATCCAATGAGATTCATAACTTAAAATTTTTTTACAACCTTGATGATGAATAAAGAGGGTGCACAATTCTCAAATTTTGCCAAGTATATCATCATTCCCAGATATAAACTACTCATCATCCATTTTCAGAACAAAGTGTTGAATTAATCTGTTGGGAAAAATAACTTCATATTTCAAATCTGAGGGAATGGATATATGAAGAAATCAAAGTCAAGAAATGTGCTTTCTTCATCACAAAATTATATAAATTACAACTATAATACAAAAAAACTATTCACTAATGTGTACAGGATATTTCATCGAATAAACTAAACTTAACAGTATTCTTCATACAGTAAAATCATTATGAAATTATTTAAACGTGAAAATGAAAGGAATAAAATGAAAAAAAAATACTGAAAAAATCTGTGTAAAAAAGCGTAATTACATGACACATGATTTTGGAAAATAAGAAATTATCAAAAATTATCAAGTGAAGAAATTAAATCAATGAAATTTAAAGAACACCATTGGTTGGAGGACCAATGGGGCCGAGTTCTCCTCCGATAGAGCCCATCGACCCTGGGGCTTTCATGAAGTATTTTTCAAGTTTAGCAATTATGTGTTTGCCGTAAGTATACTTCTTCAAGGAATTCAAGTGAGGTCGTATTTTGTGCATCAATACTTTCCTCTGGGTAGGTTCGCTTACATCAATCATCTTTTGTACAACATAGTTAGCATACTGATCCTTCATCATGACATGGAGAGCGCTAAAAAAAAAATTACAAGGATATTTTATATTCAATTTCAATTATACAACTATTTTACTTTAAATTCATTGAAATTTTTTTCAAGTTCATTGCTATTCTGTTCTATACTTTATATATCATGAGGCTTTTGACTTGGGATCTTAAATTCAGTAGCTTCATCTAGTTTTCATACGATTTAAATATAAAACAACACAAACAAAGAGTTAGACATTTTTCCATTCAATAAAATAATTTTTGTACTCACTTATCATTGAATCCGCAAACTTCTTCTATGAGAAGAGCTCGTTCTGCTCTGGTAGCATGGGTGACGCATTTCTCAACAACATTACTTGCAAACTTATGTTGACTCAGCATAAGAACTTTGCCTCTTACGCTCGTTATCAGTTGTGACTTGTCTTCTGGCTTACCATGCTCTGAAACGAAAAATTTGCATTATTTTCAACAATTTCATGTCAGAAATGAAAGACATACCCAACACATGTTGAATGACGTAGTTGCCAAATTGATCTTGTATCAGTTGTTCGGTGTGTTGATGTAGTTCAGCCAAGATCGGTGCTGTCTGCTCCTGTGTGCAATGTTCCAATATGCGTTGTATAACACGACATCCATAAGGATGAGTAGAGAGTGTATAGACTTGGCCAGAGAACGATTGAATAATGAACTGAAAAAATAGAACAAAATTAAAGAATTCATTGAGATAGCACATGAAAAAATACAGCAAAGTTAATGTAGAGTTTTCTACCATAATGGGTGGCTGGCATTTTGTTCCTCATAGTTGGAAAAGCCTAGCAGAAATTAGGAAGAAACTGATGCATTTTAATTAAAAGGAAAATTAGAGTTAAAGAAAAGTCAAATTGTAAATTGACAATAGATGGTTGCTACTAGATATCAAGTCCATAATTTAAATATCACGTGCTTCGATTTTTGTAAAAAATGGTTACATAAGAATGACATCATCTGCCTTAATCTTTTGCGACATATCACCATTACAAGTTCGTTCTCTAACCCATTACCCAACCTAAAACAACTTGACCCTGATCAAAATCCAAACTGCACTATCCGATCTTACCCAACCTGATCTGACCCGACCTTATCTAAAAACTAGCTTAATGCAATTAATCCTTATTAACCCTATCTAAGTTTATATGAAACCATGAGTCAGGGCTTAGCGGCCCCAATTATATTTGATCTTATTTCCCATGAAAACTACTCCAGCTCAATGATTTAAATAAATTATGTTTCACACTTATGAAACCTTTGAAATGTATATCGAAAAAGGATATTTTTCAGAATAAAATAAAAATATGAATCGTTCAAAATATATCAAATCCAGGGAAAGTCAACTTCGAGTAAAAGAAAACATTTTTGAAATAGTTATGGCAGTTTCTGATAGCTGTTGCGAATTCTAAACAATGTTAACTTCGTTATTTTATAATGGTATAGCAAATAGTGAAGAAGAAATAAAAGTTGAAATGAGGCCTATTTTAATCGAAGAACTTACCTGCAATGCATTAGGATCTACACATTCAATACATTTCTGAACAACATGGTTTCCATTCTGATCTTTCACACACTTCAACACATGTCCATCCAGCTCTCTCACAATCTCTTGCTGTTGTTCTGGTGGAATAGATTCCAGAGCTTTCTGTATTACTCTACAGCCGTACATTTGTAAAGCCAGAGGCAATACGTGTCCTCTCACTTTCTGGGCTAATGTCGTTTTTTGGTCTTGAGTGCCGAACTCAAAGAACTTCTGAATAACATAATTTCCGAATACGTCAGTCATAAGATTGTAGGCTGCAGATAAAATTTCATTGAAGACCATCTGTTTCTCAGCAGCCGTGGCTCGTTCCAGTTTCTGCTGGATGAAACGAGATCCATGTTGGTCCTGAGAGAATTCGACAATATGATTGGCCAAGTCTCTGTAAAAAAAATATTGATTGGCAAAAATATCAGTTACTGAAAATGAAGAATGAATAACTAACAGAACATTTTGTGCAACAACTTATATGTAATGTTTTATTATTGTGTGATTTGTGATTTTTTTCGTCATTACAAAGTTATGAATGAAAATATAGATGGACATACCTGAGTTGTAAATTGGGGTATCTGTTATTTCTAAAATCTTCGAGAAGCCTGGATCTTCCCTGTGGTCCCTTATCCAATGTGCTCGGGACTGCAGCCAAGGAACTATTAATCTTAGTAAATAACGAACTGGTGGAACCAAACATTGTATTCGCCGTCAAACCAGCAGCAACCGAATTTCGATATTTTGCTTCTGCCCCAGGAGCAGCAGACATCACTCTGGATGCAACTAAACCTCCAAGTTGTAAAGAAGGAGCTGGTGGTGGAGTCAAGCTTCCAGTCAAGGGGCTTGGACTGCTGCCAATGTTGTATGACGTGGGCCATTTCTGTCTATAATCCAAGGATGGTGAGAAAGCAGATGTGTTTCGATCGAAGGAATCTCTTCTACCAGAGGATGTTGTGTTCAAACCCAAACCTACAATTTAAATTTTATATAACATATTTCTGCACAAATTTTCTATTTCTAACTGAAAACTTATATTGATCCAGTTTTCAAAAACATTGAATTCTGATCATTTTAACACTAACGATACTGTTGTTATTCTGGGCTATTTTGTAAATTTGCATGTTCATGATTTATGCAGGACTTGAATGATCAGCTTATTCATGGAGTATCAACAATTATTTAGTGGGTTGCTAATTCTTTCAATATGACAAACCCACAAACCCATATAATAATTATTTTGAAAAATTTACATAGAATTTCAGTTAAATTTCACGTTGAAATATATGAACAAATTATGTCATCACATGCATCATTTTTTCACCTTCAAGCACCTGAGGTGCCAATTTACGTAATTTACACTCAAAAATGATACACATCCAACGTTGTTCCAGCCGACCATACAATTATGCTATCAACATATTTGTTTATATATTCTTGGAAATTTCAAAGTGGACAAAATGAACTCAAACCCTCTCAAATTGTACATTTTGTTCAGTTCTCGCCATGCAGAAATCTATCGGGTCATGATATCAATGATCATGCAAGCTGCAATTTTAGTACCAGAGAAAGCAACCCTACCTGAGTGCAGAGATGAAGTTGTAGCTGTAGATCCCAAATTTCCTAGTGAAGAACTCCCAAAAGCCGCAGAAGGAGGTGCTGCATGAAGAGCAGGAAAAAGCCCGGAACCGACACCCTGTGCCACACCTGCCCATCAACCAACACAAAGTTAGTAAAATACACACAGAGTGTAATTTTTGTTATATTGTCAGTTATGAATGTAAACTTAATATGTACAAGGAAAAAAATTATTTTGCTACAAACATGCATTTGTTAATCGAAACGACTTATGTATACAAATAAATGCTTATCTTTCATCAATTATATTGACAAATTTATTGAATCAAATAGGGATTAGAAAATTTTAAAAATACGGAATGTTCGAACTACATAATTCACCTGAGAACAGGATATACCTCTCTCTAGAAAAATTATAATGAAAAAGGTTTCGTTGTGGAATGAAGTAATAATATTCACAAAAATACAACTACGCTAAGGAGATTCATAAATAGACAACAAAATTAGATTAAACATATCAAAACTATTCAACATATTGAAATTTGTTAATTAGAAGAAAGTACATGATTTTATATTCACTGAAACAAATTTCGCTTGCTGAATGGGGAATATAACACGAGTATTCTAAACGGATTGCATCTATCTCTCGTATTGAGGTTTCATTTCCTAATCTAATACATCCGAACGACCATCAAAAAATGATATTCTATGTGATATCGCAAATATTACTGAAATAAATTCACGTATTCTTCGTGAGGTACTTACGTGTGTGTTGATAATACAAATCAAGGAATTCTGAAAAAGGTTTACCTAAAAAAATGTAACCGTTCAATAATTTTTAGAAAATCAAAATATTTTTCTACATTTCAGTAGAATTCGATGTTAATTCGTCATTTATATGTATACATATTCTGAATGTGGAAAACTGATGAAAATTTATGTATATTGGATGATTTTTGAATATGTACAAAATAATATACAAGATCTGTATTGAATACAAATATAGTTGAAATAGGTTTGAACGACCTTGTAGGAACTCTACAAATGATAAAATTTTCATATTCATATTATGTTCTGAAACTTTATTCTGGGATCCCACATGAAACTTTGTGGTTTAAGCTTTTACCCACACAAATATGTACAAAATTTCACATAATGATGAAATTTACAACTGGTTATTTACATTGCTCAGGTACTAGAGTAAAAATTGTTCCAGCAAGCTTACACCGTCTTCAACTCAATCGGTAGCGTTCTGGCGCTCAACCGATTTCGACTATATTGATATTTCATCAGGAATATAAAGTAACAACTTGGCTTACCTCCTAAAGTACCACCATTAACGGAAGTATTGACGTTGGCGTTGTAAAGGCTTTGGGGTGTATTGGAATAGAGCGAAGCTCCTGCAGGAGTTTGTCTATTGCCCTGGGGCTGAACCAGCACCGGAGCAGGACTCACTAAACGCATAGGAGTGCCATTACGCATTGCCGCACCCTGTGCCATGATAATAGGTGTATTCTGATCGTAGTAAGGAAGTATGTAACCGCCAGGTACTTGAGGCTGTAAAAACGATATTATTTACAAATGAGCACTTTTTACACACCGAATTATTTGAGTGGATTCGGAAAGAGCACAGCACGAAAATGTGGCGATAAGGTACAGCATCTTATTTACACGTATGTATGAATTTTGATCCTCTACCAAAGTGAGTGATGACAACATAAAATTAATCTCAAAAATTCCTCAACTTCAAAATATGTGTAGTATCGTCTTCCAAGTCTTTCGAACATCAATTGATTGCTTTTTAAGTATATTCCATATTCATCAGAAAAATCAACCCTTATTGGTAGCCATAAAAAGCTTGAGTTGACGGGATGTGAAAGAAAACGAAATTTATTTTTCGTAATTTCACGTTAAGAAGGGTTTTCTGTAGGAAATTTGAAAATTTGACATTAAAACAACTCAAAATTAATAAAATATGGGGCTTTTCATTTGAAAAACTAAAGTTTCTGTCATTTCCGGTAAAACCCGAAGTCCTTAAATTCTTAGAAAATTTACAGGAAGTCATCTTGATTAGAGTCAAAGCTAAACTGAGAAATTGCAAATTAATATTGATTTGGATTCCTCCCCAAAACTATTCTAACGAACGGTATTCGTGGGACACCTGGTATATGTACCTGCACTCTTGTGTTCTGCTACCGGAAATGGCAATTAACGATATTTCATTGTAACAAACAGACAACTTTTGTTGCTTTGGAAATGAAGAAACTATACAATATAATGATAGATAATCTTTGTTTATAAAGATCTAAGGTTGACGAAAAATATGACAGAGATAATGAGAAAGGGCAGCCAATTTCCAAAGAGAAAGAATGCAGAGATATTTTTGCTCTCTATTATTGAAAATGAAGGAGCATGGAAACATTTAATGGGTAGAAACCTCCGTGAAGAATATAGCATTGGCATTTCAAAGCTCAAATCATATAATTTGTCTAGACCAATGACCATTGGTGTCTCACAAATTTGATGCCACAAAGAAAAAAACAGACTGAACTATTATTACTGGAAATGTAAATCTTTCGTATTTCAACGATAGAAACAGGTATCTAGCGAATTCTTAATGAATATGGAAACTTTTGTTAGAAATCAAAGATGCAAGATGCTTGAACGAAGGTTGTTACAAGTAAAAACATGTGATTTCGATAGTCTCCACTCATTATGTTTAGAGGATCAAATAGCATAATTCTTGTAACTTTTGGTATTATCAACTACATACTAAAAAATATACATTCAGCATTCATAGTTAAGTACCATTTCACATCTTCAAAATGTAATATCAACAATTCTATACAAGAGTTTGGATGAGCTGTACAAAAAAATTAGATATCTAGTGATGAAGCTTATATTCAACAATTAGATCACATGTCCAAAACAAAGGCACTCCGTCACGCTATCTGAGTGTCACAAAACTGTTGTGGTGATTTTTGTAACTTTTGTTTCTTTTTGTCTATCCCAATCATGAAGGAAAGGGATTAACTGAATAAGATTGATCGATAAACAGTTTTTAAAATATGATGTGGAGAATAGTTATTTATGATACGAGTGCAGAAGGCATTGATATTGTTACACGAGTTAAAAAACGAACCACCAAGTGGCGAGTTTTTTAATGAACGAGTGTTAGAATGGAGCATTCTGTACGAGAGTATCGTACATTAGTTTCTCTAATTCGCTGAATTTCTATCGAAATTCATGAAATATGGCCGTGAATATCGTTCAGTGATTTTTGCATTGAAAAATATTGATTGGCAAAACTGTTTTCTATCTCATGAAATTTGACATATATGTTAAATAAATCCGTGACAGGAGGCCAACATGTCATCAATAAATATCACGGAAAACAGTGCTAGAATTAAATATTCTAACATTCCTTGGTTCTACGAGATGTGGCAGAATGAACTGATTTGACACTTAATTAGAGAAAACATATTTTCTTATTATTTTTAACTCAAAATAAAATTCTGCCACATCTAAATAAATTATGAAATGAAATAAAATGATAACGAATCCTTAGTTCATGCGTACTGTTTCATCAAATGCACATATCCTACCTGTACTTGTTGCTGAGCCTCGGCCGTACCATTGGGCGTGATTGGTCTCCTTGGTCCATTGCTGGCGCCCTGCTGTATCAAGTTTGCCGGGGCGGGGTACACCCAAGGACCGACACCGTAATATTGAGGTACTCCCGTGGTAATCAAGTACGGCTGATCCTGTTGCGGGTTCAACACGTACGGCGGTTGCGGGAATGCGGCCTGCTGTTGTTGAGCCAAGTACTGCTGTTGTTGCTGTTGCAACAGCTGCAACTGGGCTGCATTTGGTGTAGGCGCTTGCGTTTGCTGAGATCTGAACAGTTGCTGAAATAGAAAGAAAGAATTAGAAACGAGGGAAGAGAAAATGCTATGAGTTTTTTTTTCATATACAGAAACAGCAACAACAATTGCCTACGAAACAAGTTAATCCGAAAGAAACTATGGATTAAGTTCCTTAGGAACTTAATCACTTAGGAAAGAACGCTCAAATCATATTGGATGAAATGGAAACCGTTTATGGGAAACAGTGCCAAGTAAATCAATGATTTATAAGTGGCATGCTCTTTTTAAACATGGTCGAAAGTCGATTAAAGACAACACCTTCTCAGGGCTAGTTGAGGTCACCTCATCAGATGTCGTCGAAAAAGTGGAGAGTATCAGGTACCACCAATTTGCGAATCAATTGGAGTTGTGTGGTGATGAACCTTTATAGATATTGGAGCGGATTGTTACTGGAGAAGAAATATGGATTTATCACTTCGAGCCTGAGTCCAAACATACAATGGCACCAAAAAAATTCAAAGTGTCAGAATCGGTTCAAAAGTTGATGGCGACTGTTTTTTGGAATCAATATTATAGATTGATTACAAAGAAAAAGGAAGAATCATCACCGCAGAATACTGTGCAGCGATATGAGAAAAATTAAAGAAGGCCATCAAGAAAAAACGTCGTGGAAAATTGACCAACGCGCCGGTTCAAACGACACAAGTTGCAATGGCTGTTCTGCACAAGTATGGCTTCGATTCAATAGTCCATCAACCCTATAAGTATGAGGTAAGAGGTAAAAGGGGCAATTTTGGTTCATTATGAGGCGAAAGATAAAAAATATTTTTATGCTGGTAAAAAAATAGTATATTCTAAAACAAGTTGCAGAATGAGCTCCTATTCCAATCGGAATTGCCTTCTCCAACGTGTATTAGGCGATATTTTCTCTTTCAGTACATTTTTGTGAAATACTATCGAAATTTAAATAAAAATTAAGATCAGTGACTTTTGTACTTTATCTTGGCAGTTGGTGTGACTTACAAAATTTGACAGATTACGGAATTTGAAATGATTTGATTTGAAAATTGACAGGATCAGAGATCAGTACTGACAACCACAAAACGAAAAATACAACTGAAAACAATGCTGAAATGAGTTTCATTACAGCACTACTTTTAGTACTGTAATGAACTCTTTACGATACTAAAATAGAGAATAGTATATTCTAAAACAAGTTGCAGAATGAGATCCTATTCCAACACGTGTTGGAATTGCCTTCTGCCACGAGTTTTGGACGATATTTTTCTCTATTTCACTCAAATTTTATGAAGGACTCTCGAAATTCATATAAAAATTCTGATCAGTGACTTTTGTATTGTATCTTGGCAGTTGGTGTGACTTACGAAGGTTGACAGATTACGGAATTTGAATAGATTTCATTCGAGAATTGATTGGATCGGAGGTCAGTACTGACAACCAAAAAACGAAAAATATAACTGAAAACAATGCTGTAATGAATTCATTACAGCACTACTTTTAGTACTGTAATGAACTCATTACGATACTGAAATAGAGAAAATTAATTTATGGAACTAATAAATGTATTGAGCTCAAGGTAATTATATATTGAAGGAAGCGTTTCATTTTATTTAAAACTCTTTCATCCCACGAACTTTTGGACCTCTAGAATAAGTATGAGGAAGAAAACCTAGTTTCATTCCACTCTTGAAAAAATTGAAGAACCCCATGAGAGATATTTTTTTGGCGAAGGCAGGCTTGATCCCTAATCCATTTCAGTTAAATTTGCTAGTTGAGATCCGTTCAGTGGAATTGCTCCACTTCGATTTTGACCGAAGACTTCGTACAAGAGAAATCTTTCCGCGCGGCCAGTCTAATGCATTACTATTACCGACGTACGTCGTAATAAGTGCAACAAAAGTAAGGAAACTGCAGTCGGTTAGCCACTCACAGTTAGTTGGTTAGTGGGCTGAAGAACTTGCTCATAATAGAAGGGGAACAAGGATGTCTTTATGTCTCACCCAGTTATACTGGAGCGCATAATTGAGCGAGCTGCATCAGGATCATTAGGTGAGAAGTAGTACGTGATGAAATGGTTAGAAACACGCTTTTCACCTTTCACCGTGCCTAATCGACTGTTAGAATCCATTTTTACGAAGAAGTACTTTCTTACTCTTCATCGTTCTGGAGATAGAAAAACAAAGTTCGATTGGAAACTTCATTTTATTCACGATTGATCCGAATACAAGAAAGAACTCAACACTACAACGGTGTATTTCGTTTTGACAAAAATACATAGACGAAATTACATTCAAAACCTCATAACACTTTGCAAAAACTTCAATATGGACGTTATTCAATCGACGTGAAATTGTTTTCGCTTAACTTTACAACACAATCGTATTGTGGCATGTTTTGTAACTGTATACGTACCTACCGACATTGCATAATAAATTTTCATATGACTGAATTATGGTGCTTTCAGAAGCCTTGTAGAAGAGTGAATTTCCAGTAAGAAACAGAAGAATAGTGCAATGCATATTTTCGGTACTCATTTTTCCCAGTCAGCAAATATGGATATAATTGTTCGGTTAATGATTTTAAGCAAAATTCATATATGAAATGAGTTAGAACATAGCCCTTCTTTCCAGCTATAAAAATACTATCAGAAGTATGAGGTATACTGGCTTTAAGAAAAAAAATCTGGTTAATCTGTGAGTATGGATAATATCTGGCAGTTAGAAAAACTGAAAAGATTTCCCAGATTTTTAGCCAGATTCATTTTTCGCCATCTGAAATTGTTGTTTTTGTCACTAAGGGAATAGATTAAAAAATTTAAACCGACTGGAGAAAAGAAATAAATACAATACGTCCTGGACTGATACGAAAATGTATGGAAATATAAAAAAAATATCTTCTATCTTTCTTATTTTTCTTGATTGGAGATTCAATCCCGAGATTGTGTATCGTTATTATTAATAATAAAATGAAAAAATGCGTTACGAATTGGTTTCTGTTTTTTTTCTGAGTATCCTCTGTGACCAAACCTGAATAAAACAGAAGAAGTTTCATCCATTTAACTATAAAAAATGTTGGGTGAACTTTTCGGTAATTATTTATTAGAACACAATTTCAATCCCAAAAATCTACAGGTTCAACTGTGAAATTCAAAGTCCATCGTATAATTCACGTCTGAAGTTGAAAACTAGAGATATTCTACAAAAATTCTGCAAAAACAGACTTCAACTTCTGATTTCAGGAGCGAGTTCCATTTTTATTCCGATTTATTATTCTCTTATATTCGAGAGAATAAGATTCCCAAATTAAAATCGCGTAAACCATTTTGATCCAATACTTGTCTCAAGTCATCGAAAGCGGCAAGGACATTTGACAATCTGTATAGAATGCAACACTTTAAAAAAAAAAGAACTGATTACTATTCCTTCCGATAGGGGTGCTGCATTTGATCTTCTCAGTGAAATATAGTCTGTTCTGAATCGTATATGAATAGGTCATGAACGTTGTATATAATGCTGATTCAAATGGTATTTACTCATGCAGTAGACCTAGTTGTGGTTGCGAGAATCAGGGGAAAAATATAAAATCTCATGAATAATTATTGTCCTATATATAGATTACAGGATTTTTCTAAACGAGTTGTCGGAATTTGAATCGATTTGATGTCACAGTTTTTTTTTGCTTGGTCAAATGTATACTAGGAAATTTTCGATTCATTCAATTCGAATAATTTTTAACTCCTTTCAACTTTCTTTTCGTTCCCTCAGGAAAATTGGTTGGAAATAGCAAAATGATATTTTTCTGAAAAGCTTCCATACGTTTCTACGAATCTCAAATTCCTTCTTGGTGTACCAATCCGTTGTACACCAGGAACGAAATATATCTTGGCATTAGTTTGTGATAACGGTATTTTGTCCGCGAAGAAATTCTTTCTTGAACGGCGTGACCCAGCACCAAGAAGATCATTGACACCGAGTCCTACTTCTTGGATGGGCACCACGCACTGTTCACCTTTTTCATTTGGTGTGCAAAATGAGGTTAGATCGAACGTTACGGCTCAATGGAGACACTTCGTAACAAGATCTGCATTCTAATTTGAAAGTATAATGCGCACTGATATTAGGAAGCCTGGAGACTGAGAACATTAGCCGCAATACATAGAAAACTGAAATAATGTTCAATAGAAAACGAAAAAAAAATACATAAATTCCATCAATTTATTGGTATGTGCCAGAAGAACTGCCAGCTGAAGTTGAAATATTGAAATTAATGAATGAATTATTTGTTTTCAGGAAATCAAATTAAAATCTTTGTGGGAGTAAACCACATGTTCGAGAAATCGAATCAATAGAAATCAAGTGCAGAAAAAACAAATTTGACACCTAGGCATTTCAATAAAATATTTCCGTAGTTAAATTGGGTATTTCCGGTTTATCCGGATCGCAATGAATAATAGTTATCCCAAATTTCATATTTTTACATTGAAATATTGTTAAGAATGTGTAAAAATAAGGATTCAATGATAAATGTAACACGAGTGGTAATAAAGAAATAATTTGATGACGAGTCAGATGGGAAATGCATCTAGAACTATGAATGAGAAATTTCGTAGAAAGAGTATATCTGACAGATTTAAATCTATTTTATCTCAACTTGAAAAATGAAATGAAATATATAAAGATTTCATGGTTAGTTCTATCAACTCTATCATAAGAGATTCGAGGATAATCTTGTCCATTTGAATCGTTACTGGTATAGTCTATCGTAATTCTTTCTTACCAAATGCACAAGGCATCGAAAATGTCAGTATTCATTTCCAACTGTATTTTACTTGATAATATTTCTCGGTTATTCGATGCAAGACCTCAAAAAAGCTGAATTCAATTCAAAGAAGAGCGTAAAAACTCAGTTTTATTTTCCACCAATTCTTTCTCATAATATCGCCATCATTTCCAAAGACTGCCACGATAGTGTAGAGCAATGCTAAACTGAAATAGGGTTTCCTTTGTCTTGTGGCGCAGTGCATATGGGAGAAATTTCTCGCTCCTCTATTTGAGAAAGTTCAATGAGCGGAATACTGTATTAAATTGAGAACGACCGTATAGAATGTTATGAATCAACTTACGACATACAATCTTCGATATAACGTTACACAGAAGTTGTAACTTGCAGAACGACCTCTACTTCAAGATCAAGGTGGCTGGAAATGAGTGAACTTTATGGAAGCGACAATATTCCATTCACCTGGATTTACACGAGACCAGTCTACAGTTAGCATCTCGACGAGAAGGAATTAATAATATCCGCAGGTTGTTGACTCCGTCGATTGAATCGTCATCAGGAAGGGAATCAAACATCCGAATAGATTCTGTTCTAGGGCATACTTAGAAAGAATATAATACTATACCTTTTCAACTTCGAATCGAGACTAATCAAATTAAAATTGGGTTTAAACAATTTCAAAATGAGAATAAGCAACTTCAAAATGGTAAACACAATCGAACTGGGAATAAACACATTCAAAATGGAAATAAACAATCTCATATTGGGAACTGACATTTCTTTTTTTCATATATCAGAGAACTTTCACGATTCTGAAGATTTTCATGAATAGAATTTGCTACAATCTTTGAGAGTCGAAGTGTTATTTCTTCATCTATTGTGCGGCAGCCAGTTTTTGAATGGATTTGTGCAGAAGTTTTACACAGTGGTCCTTTTTCTATTATATATTTACCCATTTTCTGATTGATTTTCGATCCGGAGCTGTGAGAGAAACCTTAAAAATGCAGAGCATTGATTCTAACATTTTTCAACGAAATCGTTCATGAATTTATAAGGTAGGTCTTTGCATTGTTGAATACATTTTTTCCTCATTTCGATTTTCAGTTTCTTCATAATCATTCTCTCGAAATATGAAATAAAACAGAAAACGGCTTTTTTCAATATGAATGTGTTAAATTCCAATTTGATTGTGATAACCATTTTGAGATTGTTTAGTCCCATTTTGAATGTGTTTATTCCCAATTCGATTGTGTTTACCATTTTGTAGTTGCTTATTCTCATTTTGAAATTGTTTAATCCCAATTTGAATGTGATAAGTCTCAATTTGAAGTTGAAAAGTTATAGAATTTGATTCTTTATCGAGATGATATATTTTTTGGTTAGACCCATACATGTCATTTCATGATCACCTTTACCATCAAACCTCAGACCCTGAGTAGCTTCTTAACCGCAACAGACAATAGCTCAAGGCGTCTTGCATTGAAATACGATCTCAAACCATGAACATTTCAGACATTACAGTGTCACATGTGTTCTTCAATTTCACGGTTAAAAAAATGAGACAATGTGGCTGGCGAGAAACGCTCAGATACCACATAATATAATGTATTCGGAATAATGGTGTCTTGTTCGGTTTTTTGTTCCCAGAGTGTGGATTTGAACATTAACTGAACAAGCACAAAGGTTGATTATTGTACATATACTCCGTTCAATCAATAATTTTGATGAAACATTTGATCAGCAAATTATTCTATGGAAAGGGAAATCATTTCAGAATTCCTTCTTTTCGGGTTCTCTACTTTTTCTGTCATGTTCCCTTTTTTCGTTTTATTTAATTCCTTGCATTCTAAGATCAACTCTTTATATAATCAAATTTCTAGTTAGGTAAGTTCAGCCTCTAATAAATAAACCCGCATCTTTGTAGTTTTCTATTTCCCACATAGTCATCGAACAATCTATTTCTTCTATCGTAGGGGCCGTGTTATTTATCCAATTCCTCCGTTAATAATACAGTGTGACTCACATAAAGCAGTCCAGCAGAATATTTCCATGAACATGAATAATATGGGAAAAGTCAATATTTTTGAAAAAGAGGGAGATTCTTTCTGCTGTCTGTGAACCATGTCGACCTAAATTCTTCCAATAGAACATGAAATTACTAATAAACGATCAAAAACTCTTCGTATGATGAGTATTGAATTTCCAGTTTAATTTTGTATGATATTTTCGTCATCTTTCATTTGAAGTTTCTTGAATAATTCGAAGCTTTTTTCTCAGTATGCTACGCCTGTATTCCCAACTCCACCCTATTTCATACGCATACGAGTTATCTCCGTACGAATAGCCAAAAAATAAGATTGAATGGAGATCAGCATACCATAAAGAGGGAGCGCTATACAGTCTCCAAATGAATAATGAATGATGCAAAAAAAAAATGAGTGAAAGTTGCATTTAAATAACATGATAAAACAGAATGGCGGTCCCCCATTTGAGATTTAATGGAAAATGAATGGAAGAAATTAAATGGTGATCAAAAGTCATTTCGAGTATGATTTAATAAGCTCGAAATTTACATTCGATAAAACGGATTGGAAATATATGGAGGGCGAACGTTGAAAACGGTAAATTTTTATACTTTATGGACATGTTTACGGTTTTCCGTATGAAAATACGCCATAAAAATACAGCAGAATAGAGCTTTGGAGCAAACAGGAATCTTCATTCGTAATTAAGTTAACAGAAGATTGATTGAAGTTTTTTTCTGGAAAAACAGTATATCTTCACAGAGTCAGGGCTGCTATTCTCGATCATTCGCACTATTTGAGTCAAACGTTGAAATCCGTTCGCAAAGCGTTGCGGACGTTATTGAGAACCGCTTCAGATAATGTTCAGATATATGTTTATTTTTTATTTGTTTTATGATTTGAAATTGTTGAACTTTATTATTGTGAATGTTTTTCATTTTCAAATGAGAATTACCGTTGAATGTACTGAGCAATGCTCATGTTCATTAAATAAATAAATAAATATTACCGATTTCGAAAATATGCCATAACTCTTTTATTTACGAAAATATCTGAAAACGATTAAAATTTTCTAGAAGCGCTCCATCACCGGAAATAAGAAACTATAGGCGGGTTTCAGAAAGCTATAATTGTACGATTAAAACCAATAGAATCACTCGTTTTGAAATTTCAACGAATCGCGGTGGCTCCAATTAATTTAACGGTACAATCAATGTTTTGTGAAACCGACCCTATATTCAATTTCTTTTTTCTAGTGGAAAAAAACACCGTTTTATTTTAAATACGGACGCATATTTTTTATCTTATATCATAAAAAAATTAAAGATAGAAAAAATCTCAAATAATGACTCAATCCTAGTGAAAAAGTGCGTTAGTATGAACACGCACCAATATGAACAACTCCGTAATGTGAACACAAAATTTTTTGGATTGACTACTCTGTAATATGAACAAAGAATAATCTCACAAATATGAATTTGTTGTGACTTGTCGATTTTTTTTTCGAAGTAATGAATCGTTTTCACGATTTATGGTTATTTATACATTTCCGATTCGAGCTTCCATTAGTTGTCTCGCATTTTTATTTCTAGGTACTTTTTGTTTCAACATTTATTGTATTATTTTAGCTCTCTTTTTCATAAGAATATATATATATATATATATATATATATATATATATATTTCTAGGAGTACTATTAAGGAAATGGTGGAAGTTATTACAAAATCAAGATATTTTTCTCTTCATGAGAAAATATCCTTACTGGTGAAATGATTCGAGATTGCTAGAGCCGTGGTCTATTACTAATTATTCTACCTAAAGTTTCGCCGACACACATGGAAATGATCTAAGCATATTGACAATTTCAAACGAATTTCAAACCTCAAGAACCTTCTTGAAAATGATACGATCCTTACGAGCCATGAAGCATCCGAGAAGTTATTGTATTTATTGTCCTTGAAAAACAGGAGTTCGAATTGATTCAACTTCATTTTATAAACCCGGAAAATTATCAAATGTCATTATAAACCTATAGAGGGGACTGCAAAGTCTGTTCTATAAAAGACCAAAAAACAAAAATTCTGGAAAGAGTATGCAGTACAATCAGATTGATCAAAACCTACACTCTAAAGAAGGCAAAATGCTTTAATAGAAATTCAGCAATATAGATTGTTTCTTTTCCAACGAGAAAGTAGTTTCTGGACAAATGATCGAACCACAAAGTCTTCAATTAAAGATTGATCAGTTTTGATCATTCTTTAAATACCTTAAGGCTTTTTTCATTGAACTAGTTTTTTTAACTATATACGCATCATTATTATTTATACTTATATGTACTCTTGAAGAGGTTAAATCTAGAAATCATGCAAAAAAAAATATTTCTTGACCTTCACAAATATGAACAATTCCTGTTATATGAACAAACCAAAATTTTTTGTGTTCATAATAACGCGATTGTACTGTATCTTGAAAAAAAAATGAAGATATTGGGAAATGAACCCTACTGATGTTTTCGCGGAAATCGAGCCCAGGACTCCTTTCAACGTTTTTGCTTATCTAGTCTAGAAGTACCATCAGAAATAGCCAAAATCAAGCAATTTAGAATACCCTGTAGAGGGTGGGCAAAATTGGTGATACCTGAACTACAACTTTTTACCCAACGAGATAAAGTGAAAAACATAGTACGCTATGCAAAAAGACTCTTTATAATGTTTTCATTTCAACATTCTACCACAAACAGCAACAGAGATAATGATCACAGTTGAAATCGCCTAAATTTAATTTTGGCCTATAACTCGAAAACAAAAGAAGATAGACGAATTCAGTTGATGGCATTATCAGTTTCCTCTATTTCTTTCGGTTGGAAAGTTGTAGTTCGGGATTACCAATTTCGCCCACCCTGTACAAAAAGTTTTTTCGGTAGTGCGATTTCTACCACATGCGGCTAATTAAAAGATATCACCGGAGGAACAATGATAACAATCGTTCCTCCAGCGCTGTTGAAATAACATCAATGGGACAATCGCATAAATTGTGAAGTGTCTAGAAAAAAGCTCATCTCGTTAAATTTGTAAATGCCTTTGGTACTTTATTGCTTTTTCGGATATTTCCTGTGTTGTGTGCAGCAGCTACTGCTTTAAGAGTGTTTCCGCCACAAAATTCGGCACCGATCCACCCCATAAAACGAGATCGGCATAAACGATAAATCAAACGAACGCCAAATCGGCTCGCGATATCGGCGTCGGCTAAGCCACAGGTGCACGTCGCGACTCCCCGCACATAAATCGCGAGCTGCATGCCGAATTGCGACGCGCAAGCTTGACAAGTGGGTTACGGTGCCGAAGACAATGTGCCGTCATTAACGCGAGAAAAAAAAATCGCGAGCCGCAAAACGGACACGGGGAGCCATTAAACGTGCATAAATTCAGATGTTGCGCGTTTGTGACGGGGGGGCAGGCTGTCTTCGGAAAACGTCTCGTTAAATGTAGTTTGTGAACGTAAAGGAACACGGCAAAATGGAAACGTGGAAAATTTGTCTTGTTAGGAAAAACCTCGAGGCGGTTCGGTATAATGGAAAAATACGTTTTTTTCCGTTTGAATGGTATTGTTCCGAATATATATGGTTTGTGTATGAAATGAGGTGCGGGATTTAAGGGAGGATTTGGTACATACAATATTTCAGGAAAAGAATAATAGTCCAGTAACTTCAAACATCATAGTATAGGCCAAATCCGGTAGTTTTTTTTTTGATGCTTTGCAGACTCATTAATGATGTTGGCCTTATGAGAAATCCAAGTTTGTGACATCCAGCGTTGTCAAAAATTAGAAAAAACGTGAAAAAAAGTTTTTTTCAAACTTTGGCAATTATCACCCTGAAAGAATGGATTCTGCAGAAACTTTTCCAAGAAGAATTCATTACAAAATGATACCAGAACTTTTTCTGTAGACCTAATAGTTTTTCATATACAGTCTTTCAAAGTTTATAATTTATTCCGACTTTCACAATTTTTCACGCTTTCACACTATCGAAGCACTGTACTTTTATGAAATGATGTTAAAAAAGAAAAATGAGGAGTGCAAATGCCCCGAAGGAGTTTTTTCAATAACCAGTCCTACAGGGTGATATTCTCCAAAATTTGAAAAAAAAAAACGGTTGTTTCGATTTTTGACAAAGTTGCGTTCAACGCTCGAGGTTACTTGGACTATTGATTAGGCCAACATCATGAACAAGTCTGCAAAAAGTCAGAACTACCGGATTTGACACATATCACCTCATACATTCAGGCGAAAAATTTAATGGACTATATAAATCGGATAACAAAAAATTCTTTGCCTTAACTGAAAGCATTTTTGAAACATTGATGAATTCAGAAGAGGAATTATCGAAATGAGTACCATTTTTAATTCACAGATCTTTTATCATGAGATGGGAGAAATGATATTAGATTTTGTCACCCAGAGGAGAGATATGCTGGTTTCAGCCTTATTTGGCATCATCAGCATCCCACACCACTCAGGGACAAAATCTTCATAAAAAACTTCTCATTTGAAGTACTTAGTTGTAACGTACTGAGTGAAATATTACAAAGTAGTGACATCTTATAGCGCCAAAAGGAAGTTCCACATTTCCAATCACATGCTAAAAAGAACTGCGTACATCCTCTTTCACTCCATGAGATTTTAGAAGAGGCCCTAAACAAGTGCTCCCATGCAAAATTCTCCGAGTGATGATTCTCCGACTGTGATTTGGGGCCACTACTAGAATCTCATGTAGTGAAAGAGGAGTACGTAGTTCTGTTTAGCATGTGATTGGAGATGTGGAAGTTTCTTTTGACGCTATTAGATGTCACTGCTTTGCACTATTTTACTCAGTACGTCACAAGTAATTGCTTCAAATATAGAAGTTTTTCATGAAGATTTTGCCCGTGACAGGTATGAGATACTGATGATGCCAAATAAAGCTGAAACCGGTATCTCTCCTGTCAGAGACAAAATCTAATATCATTTCTCTAACCTCATGATAAAATATCTGTGAGCCTAGAAATTGAAAATGGTATTCATTTCGATGATTACTATTTTGAATTCATCAATGTTTCAATAGATCAATGCATTCAGCATTTATTGTCAATCTATGGTCACCATGTATTGACGAAAGTCAAATGATATATCGAACAATTTCAACGATACTGAAGATTGGCATGAATTCAAGAAATTGCCTGATGAGGGATTCTCATTTAGACTCCGAAATGTTGCAAAGTTTGAAAGTACGAAGTTTCATTTCTTTAATAATTGTTTGGCAAAAATTCTTATGAAAGAATTGGACAAATTAGTGCACGAGTTTTACGCAGGGGTTTTTTCTCAATCTTGAATAAATTATCTAATTTCCAGAGACAGGGAGAAAAAATGCTAAAATATTTCAGGAAAATGAGTTGATTTTCTTAATTTCCATGTATATTCTGAAAAAATCCTTATTCAAAATCGTAAACAAAAGTCAAAAGGTTTTCTATTGTAAGCACCAGCTCATTATTTCGACATTGGACACAGGTTAATTGATAAAAAGAAAAAAGTTCGCATTCCCTGAAGAATTCTCCGCGGTAACGATAAACTTTCGAAATCTTCCAACCTGCCCCGGAGTTTTCCCAGTCCCTGAATTCACCCCCAGAACTTTTCTCTAGAACAATAATTCCTTGAAATTTAATGGAAAAATCTTGTTCGAACAGAATAACAAAGCACAGCAAGCGTCCGGTGAAGAATTTGACGTACAAATAAGCTGCTTGGTGCATCGACCTGTCGGGCCACCTTCCTCAGACCATACCGTTAATTGTTCTACTTCTAGAATCTACGCAGACTTCCCTTCCCATATAAGGTCAAAAACAATACGCCCAGCTGCTTTGAATTTGAACGCTCGCGATGTTGAAAACGAAACAAACGTCTCTTTATGTCGCAATGACAGATATGAAGTAGGCGAGTGGAATAATTTCAACCCGAGACGTGGATATTTGCGTATTGTGAAATTGTCCGCATTTGAGGCGCTGAAACTTCGTCTATTCAAATTCAGCCCTTGGATTGTCTTGCGATGAAGCTGTGATAATGACATGAAAAATGCGCCGCGGATTCTATCTGTATTCATTGTTGAAGCGACGTCCTCCAACGTGATTATTTCATGGTATGCCTCACTATAAGCGAATAATTATTTATGATACAAATTTAGAATATATTATTCCACGAGTTCAAAATTAAAAAACGACTCACGAAATGGCCAGCGTCCCCAGTACCAACTTATAACAATGTAACATAACCATAAAATCTGTGATTTTCTTCCACGAGCTCAAATATTAAAAACGAATGTTAGAATAAGCCTTCTGTAAGAGTATTATACGTTATTTTCTCTAATTCATTGAATTTTCATTGAACTTAATGGAATATTTCCATAAATATCATTTAGTGATAATAAATGAATCCGTGGCCAACATTTAATCAATAATATTCTTGCATTATTTTGGTTTACAAGATGTGTCAGAATGAACAGATTTGACGCAAAATTCGAGAATATTATTTTCATAGTGAGAAAAAACTTAACTAACAAAAACACTTGTTGAATGAACGCAAAATAACAAACGCAGAGAAAATTTTGCAGCAATACCAGAGATGAGAAGAAATCAATAAATAACGTTGAACGATAATGAAAATGTTCCCATCGAAACAAGCCATCAGTTGACGAAAATAGGTTGCTAGATATTTTTTGACTGGGTTTTTCAGAAAACTGATTAGTTTTCTTATTCCCTTTCCTAATGATTACGCAGGTACTCGTTTTATACAGGGTGTGCAAAGAGGTTGTGGGGTATTTTTAAATTTAATAAAAACAAAATAAATCACCTCCTTGAGCCAGTAAAACCCATTACCTTGAGTATATTGTTTCATATTTTATTTGTTTCTCATTTGTAAAAAGGTTAGATAAATTCCAAAAAAATCTCAATAATTTGTCGCAAATGTCGTAAGCTATGGAAGCGTTGCCATGAACATGTCTGTTTATTTTTCTTTACATTTGTTTTGGCGAAAGCGAAAATGAATGTACCAAAAGAAATTATTGAGGCAGCCAGCAGTGTAGCATCAAGTTTATTACCTGCAAAATCAGCTTCAAGGTACGAGCAAGAATACGACGACTTCAAAAAGTGGCAAAACATTTGTGTGATTGGGGTAACTGAAGTTGTTGTGTTAGTCTACTTGAATCAACTATCAGCTAGATTCAGCCCTAATACTTTATAGGCAAAATGGTCTATGCTGAAAAGCTGCTTGGAAATGAAAGAAAACGCCCCTGTTCGCAGGTTTGTTTTCCTTAAAAAATTTATTGAAAAATATGACGTTTAGTTGTCATTTGCAGATTTCAGAAGGTAATAGCGTTTCTGAAACGAAAAAATGAGCGTTATAGCCAAAAAAGGCCAAGGTATTAAGTAAAGAAGAGGCTGAAAATTTTCTTTTACATGCTTCTGATGACCAGTGGATGTTGTCGATGTGACGAAATTCTCTCCTTAAACATGAATGATGTAGAAGATATGGAAAAATTGTGACATTGCGGCAAACAAAAAATTTAACAACAAGAAGATTCACCATAACCGATGATGGCTGCAGCTTCGAGCCCTGCATGTTATACAGAAAATATGTAAATCTTCGGCCTCCTGGAACAGAAAGCCTATGATTTTTTTCAACATACCGACATGGAAAGTGCATTTCCCTTAATGCTGGCCAGCACACTATTGGAGGTGTCAGAAAGCAAATAGCGAAATATTTAGGTTTAAAAGACCCAGAGTTATACACCGGCCACTCTTTTCGCAGAACTGAAGCCACTATTGGTTGCGGATTCGGGTGGAGATATTTAAGCACTAAAGCGTGCAGGAGGGTGGAAGAGCACCGAAATTGCGATGAGTTATGTCGATGATTCGGTCAACAAAAAAATCGAAATTTCTAGCAAATTATTTGGTAGTAAGGAGAGTACAAATGTTCTGCAGTCCTCGAGTTCAGCAGTTTCTGAGTCAACAGATGGTTCATCATCATAAGTATCAACTCTTTCATCATGAAAAATCTGTGTTACTGGAAATAACAATTACCATGAGTTTCAACATATATGACGATAAAACAAAATTTTCTAATGTAAATAATACTACTAACTTGTGAAAATTTTGCAAGTTAACTGTCAGTTTTACAAGTAAGTGACTTGATAAAATAAACTTTCTTGATTAATATAGTGTTTTTGGAAACTGACGTTTACAAACGAGAAACAAATAAAAATATTACCTAAATAAACCTTGATCAAAGACAGATAACACTCCGTCAATAGCTACAATCCAAAGAACCTTTAAATGCGACGAAAACAGAAAACCAGAACGACAAGCCAAAATATCGCCCAAGATTGTAACGCCCGACGAAATTTCTCGGGATTTCCTACTCGAAGTTGATAAATGAAAAACGGACATGAGCACGTCAGGTCGAAGCTCCTCCATATCACGAACGGGGGGGATAGAAAGTGATAGACACAAACCTAATCTCGATCTCGGGACACGGTAGGAGGGATTTGGGAGAGTGATGAATCATATGGTCCTGCGGGTTCGCGAGAGGCGAGGATACAACAAAAAAATACCTGCCGAAAAAGTGGGGCGAAGCCGGGTGGTAATGAATTAATGAACCGGATTATGGCAGGTTCATGTGCAGAAGTAAAATGACATTTTTTCCGTTCGAAATCCGGGAAATTCGTTAGGAATCACGTAGTAGCGAAACGCGAATGGATCGTTTTATTGGGTCAATTGAAGCCCCCAGTCCAGTAATTTAAACAATTCATATATCCACTAACACGATCGAGGGAAAAATATTTTCATACATTTTCGCTCGAATATTTTTTGAATATTTCCAATGTTCATAGTAAAATCGCGTGAAATGTTGACCATTTAAAAAATCTGTATCAGCGAAATCAAGTAAATTGATTATTTTGGCTAATGCAACTGAGCAAAAGTTAGTATTGAGTTTGTGAATAGAAACAATTTCATATGAAGATAAATTTTTCTTTGAACATTGCTTGGGAAAACCGTTATTGGGACCATGCTGTATTTTTTTTTCCTACTTTTATTATAAAACCTGTATTTTTTAGTTGGTAGACTCACGAACAAGGGATATAAGTCTCACTTATTCCCTTTGTGGGTTTTTATGTTTGTTGATAAAAAAAAAAGAAAAAACAAAATTGTATTGTGAGTTGTACCTTATTTGTCAATAAACATTTATTATTATTATTATATTATTATATTTATCGGAATCCAATTTCTGTCTGCACACTAAAAATTGCTTGCAAATTTTTTCCTGTCAAACAGATTCTCAGAATTAAATTTCTCTGATTCTGTGTCAAATCCGTTCATTCTGTCGCATCTTGTAGAGAAAATCGTGCGAGAATATCTCGAGTTTGCAGTCCTCTAGGTAATATTGATTCATTATATTTATGTTGGGCTACTGTCACGGATTTATTTGTTATCTGTCAAATTTGTGGGGGAAAAAACAATTCTGCCGACCAATATTTTTCAATGCGAAAATCACTGAACGATATTTATAGAAATATTCCATTAATTTCCATATAAACTCAATAACGACTAATACTTGGCACTTCATGCTTCGTTTTTGAATTTTGAACTCGTGGAAGAATATCAGTGCCTTCTGCATTCGTATTATGAACAACTAATCTGCTATATTTTAGGCAGTAAATCTAATGCTCGGAAAAATTTTAGTGACATGTTTTCAGGGGTAGCATAGCTTATTATGGAAATTCAAAATGGCTGCAACTTTTTTCTAGGCTGAACGAATGAATGTATCCATACGAAATAGTATATTTCAAAAATAGTTGCTCCTATTCCAACACGAATGCGAAATTCGAAAACGAGCGACGAAGGAGCGAATTTTCGAAAACATGAGTATTGGAATTGCCTTCTGACACGAGTATAAGGCGATATTTTATCTATTTCAGTCAAGTTTTATTAAATTCAAATGAAAATTCAGCTTACACATCCTACTGACTTTTGTATTGTATTTTGGCAGTTGGTGTAACTTGAAAACTTTGACAGATTACGGAATTTGAATTGATTTGATTCGAAAATAGATAGAATCAGAGCTCAGTACTGAAAACAACGATACGAAAATTATAAGTGAAAACAATATAATGAGTTCATTACAGCACTATACTTTCAATAAGATACTGAGAAAAAGAATTTCTTTGGACCCCGAAAATCTATTGTTAAAATATATGTACAAGTCAAAGAAAGACTCACCGTTTTTAGTAGTTCATTTGTCACGAGTCAATTTCGAGAGCTAGTGCTGTTTCAATGCAGAAAGTAAAGTATGCTAAACATACCCCATAGGTGAGGTAAGTTTGACAATACATAACTGTTGAAATACATATGAACCCTGTTTATTTTTCAGAATTAATCATGTCGCCCAGAGAGCTTTGTCAAAAAAAATTTGACAAAGAGAAAATTCGATAATTATTGAAAATCAGTTATTGATCATTTTAGCTCTATCATGATTAACCTTGCCTCCAAAACATTACTCATTATCATCAGAACAGATCCCGAAATAAATTAAAAAAAACTGAAAATTTCATATCGAAGGACCATAAACCAATTGAACGATCATTAATTCAACTATTCAAATCAAGGACTGTTTCATTCGAAAACGTTGGACACAATTATTTTCGACGGACATGAAAGGACTACAAACTGACATACCGAATTTTCTTGCCCTAAACTTCTAATCCTTAAGCTGTATTATCAATTGCTGACCTGGTCGCAAGCCTGAAAACTTCATAATAACTTTCTAACGTTTTAGGACATTGGTTTCCACCTACTACCCAATTCGAAAGTTTGTGATTTAATTTCGAACTGACGGGATTAATCCAGACCGTCTCTGGCTGCTACCATTTCAACCATGAAATGTACGGAAGTGTGGGGGAAGCATTTTGAATTGGGAATTTTCTATTAAACGAATTTTAAATCTTCACCCTACATTATGAGCCTCCCACGCTTCTGCTCCTTTAAAAGTGAATTGTAACTTGTTGAAATTGCGAAATACCTAAAAATTACAGTTTCAACAATAAGGAGTCGACGGCTCCCTTAACGCGAGACTACCAATTCGATGAGAGAAATATTGGATGAATAAATAACGCTGCATAATGGAGGTGTGTGAATTGGGCTTAACGATAGCGTGATATCACACCTATAGATTGTTTCCTTTGAGGATATAATGGGAAAACGCTGGTGAACGCCAGTAAACTTCTTCAAACGATGGACACGCAACAATCGCTTTATTAGCAATAGGTGTGGGGCTTCAATAGAGCCAAACTAAAAGCTATCAACGTTGTTGACATGAAATAATATTCGGATAGAGCCCCATATCCCCTGATTTCACGTGTTCATTTCTTGTTGCAGTCCTTCACTCGTGTGTCTCATAGTCGTTTTCATCGTTAGTATAATTTATAAAAATCAACGCTCCAATTGATTAAAAATTTTTTGAACTAGATCAGAATAGTTATTCATAATTCTACAACTGAAGGTGTTCAAAATGATAATTTTTTTTATCAGAATTATGCATGCATGTGTTATCCATTCAATACAGATGTTTTTTCCTAGCAGGAATAAAAAAAAAGATGATATTATCAGATTTTGAATGTATTGGCTCCATTCTGAAATCAGTTGTTCTCGATCGATTCTAGTGAACAATAGTTTTTTTTTCGTTTGATTTTCTACACTCGATCGCTAAGCAACGCGAAACACGCAATTTGACCCAAGAGGAATGTGCCCAAACGGTAGTTTTGCGAGAAGAAGGGTGGACATACACAAGAATTGCAGAAAGGTTTGGAGTTTCCCATACAAGTGTGTCCAGAATGTTGCAGCGATTCGGGGGAGACAGGTATGAATGTCCGAAGACCAGGACAGGGTAGACCACGGGTAACAACTGCCATTCAAGAACGTTACTTGAGAGTTTCTTCGTTGAGAAAACGGTTTGCAACCGCTCGCCTCCTTCAAAATCAGCTTGAGCAAACTCATGGGGTACAAATTAGGACTCAAACAATAAGAAATCGCCTGAGAGAATATGATTTGAGGCCTCGTGTCGCGGCAAGAGGCCCAGCTCTTACCCCAGCCCATCGAAGGGCGCGTTTGGATTTTGCGAGAGAGCATATTCATTGGGAAGAGGCCGATTGGGAAAGAGTTCTCTTCACCGATGAGTCTAGATTCTGCCTTTACCATTGTGATCGACGTTCCCTTGTAAACAGACGTCCACATGAAAGATATGCTCAGTGCAATTTCCTGAATACTACTGGTTTCGGGGGAGCATCGATTATGGTATGGGGTGGAATATATTTGACTGCTCGCACAGACCTAGTGGTCGTTGATAATCGAGCTTTGAATGCTGATAAGTATATCAGGAACTTTCTTGAAGAGCATGTAGTGCCTTTTGCCCCATACATTGGTGAAAATTTCATTTTTATGGACGATAATGCCAGACCCCATCGTGCGCGCATCGTTCAGGAGTACTTTGAAGAGGTTGAAGTATCTCGAATGGAATGGCCAGCAAGAAGTCCAGATCTCAATCCGATTGAGCAGGTTTGGGACAACCTCAATAGAAGGCTGAGAAGTTCAGAAAAATCATCCAGCTACTCTTAATGACTTAGGAATCCAACTCGGAGAAAGGATTAGATCAGAACATTTTCAGATCACTCATTTTGAGTATGAACCGTCGTTGTCAACCTGTAATTATCGCAAGGGGTGAAAATACCAAGTATTGAATCACTTATCAGCATTTCAGTATTTTGAAAATTGTTCATTTCTCTTCTTTCACATAAGATTCGGTTAAATCCTGAATTTTTCTTCCATTTAATGTGTCTTGTTTCGTTCAAAACCTTCCCGAGAGAACATAAAAATTAAGTTATAAAGTCAATGTAGAGTTAACTTTCATTAAAATTGAGATTTTCAGAATGTGCGTTAATTTTTTTGCGCAGTGTATGTACATAGAAATACAGAAGGCAGTGATATTCTTCCACAAGTTCAGAATTCAAAAATGAGGCTCGGAGTGGCTAGTTTTTTGAATGAACGAGTGTTAATTAAAGGTAGGTTTCACATAACTTTGATTTCCCAATCAAGCACTGTCAGATTGATTGAAGCCACCGAGATTCGTTGGAATTTCAAATAAATGGAATCGATTGATTCAAATTTACGTGAGGTTTTTTGATAGCGCAATCAAAGTTTCGTGAAACCCACCTTAAGCCCTCTGTACGCGTATTTTACAGGTTGGGATGAAGTATGGCACCAAGTAGATATTTTAGCATATATTGAGTGCAATGGTGCAAAATGCATCTATGAAGAATTTAAGTCAGAAAAAGATATCGTTCAGTGATATTTGCATTGAAAAATATTGATTGACAGAACTGTTTTCTCTCTCTGAAGTTTGACAGAAAATAAATAAATCCGCGACAGCTGGCCAACATATAATGAATAAATAACCATAAAAACTTCACTCAAAGGTTGGTATGATCAACGACTGCAAAACCAGCCCTAAGATGAACAACGCGAGATCGAAATCATCGAAAATAATGAAAATCGAAATTGTCCAGATATCCCCGATTCTTTCGATATCCCGATTTCGAGCGGGACGTTATTCGGTTGTGATGTCATTCGAAAGTCCAATTTCCCCTGTGACAGATATGGCGTGAGGAGGCAGTGAGGGGTGCGGAGGGGAATTTGCGTATTTCGTATCGAACGAGGACGTTATCTGGCGTTTGTACTTCGCCCGAAATCCGGGCAGACCAGACTAGACCGACGATGTGAACAGCTTTGTAATTCCGGAGAACGTCAATCGGTGAGCAAGAGCCCTACGGCATATTTACACAAGAATCCAATAGTTCGACGACTTTTCAATGAAACGTGCTTATGTTAGCCAAACTAGTACGTCGAGTTTGTTGCTGGAACTCATTGGGGATCGACTCATCCCATCGTCCTGGATAGAAATTCGTTCAGTTTCGCAATAAATAGAAACTTCGTCTTTTCTGTTGATAGAATAATACTGTGAGAACGGAATCATATGCGATGTTGGGCATGAAACGACTTCATTAGAAATCTTTACAAAAGATTTTGTCTCGACTGTCTATCGCGTCATGAACGTCCGGAATGCCTCGCCTCATTGGAAGTGGTACACTGTACCGCTCAATTACAAAAGTGAGGCTCCTCTTACAAACTATATTTGTTTTTGGCAATTTGTATTTCTTTATGTAAAATGGCAATGCCGTATGAATAAATAAATAAATGAATAAAACGTGTACTACCCAACACTAATTGAAAGAGTCTTTCGGGCTTATGGCCGTGATCCATTAGGAATAATTTCACCTAACGTTTCGGCTACAACTGCAAACTACATTTCGCCTGAGCACTCAGGCAGCTTAATTCAGAGGAGTTATTTCCTGAAATATAACTCCTGAAGATGCCAGACACTCGAACTGGTGAAACGTCGAGAACTAATTCACGACGCAGATAAAATGCTCAAAAGAACAGGTTACAATATTGAGGTTATTAAGAATTTATTGTTTTGAATACCGAGTTCAAGGTTATTTATCAATATCGTTGAAATATAGGTGCTTGAAAAAAAATGTGACAGGGTACAAGGACCTCTTTTCTTTTGTTTTTTTCCATTCATATTTTGAAAAAGGAAAATGTTATGAATTTCTGTGTTCCGGAAAAAAGCATTTATACTTTACCCTCTCGAGAAAATACTTCAGCTGTGAACTCACCTGCAAAACAAAAAAAAATTATTTAGATTGGGGAAATTTCATATACTACTACTTATGTACTGCTTTTTGAAGCAGGACAGATGCAGCCTACGATATACTATGCCAAAGAGAATAATTCTCGACAAATTGTCTTAAAATTGGAGCGCATTTGAATAATAATAAATGCTGAAGAATTTTGGATTCTGTATTCGGCCTATGAATGGGTGATCAAATTTATATAGAAGTAGCGGAGTTATGATCTGTAACGAATCTACCAATATCTTTTGTTCACAGCCATTGGACCGAAACATTTGGTAGAGCGAGTATGAACAAAACAATACAAATTGCTATTGTCGATAAATCGGCAATTTTAAAATATGATCCAATTTATGGGCAAGCGAAACTAGAGTTCCTTTCAAATTTGGAATAAGATTTAATTTTTTTTAGAATTTCATCAACTCTCTACTTGAATATCTGCTTTCCTGTTAAGACTTTCACGTTTGACTGGCCGAAAATGTTACTTTCAGATATTCATGTATCCGCTATGGAAAACGATATGTAACATGTGAATATTCAACATTATGAAAATATAATTCTGTCGGTGCGGAGCCCAATTAGTTCGAAATTGATAATCACGTGGAATGAAGAGGATTCATTTTATTATTCGGTCATTCGCTTCACACATAGAGTGTATGGAAAGTTATAATTAGGGATGCATGTATACGTGTTGGTCGATACCATAACAAATAGCAACGGTGGATATGTATCAGCGATGATGAGGACTTTCTATAGCAAGACCATATCGTCAACAATTTTCAACCAATTCGATTACAAACGTAGCTAGAGTTAAAAATTTTAATTTACATCCGACACGCTGCAGAAAACATTATTAGTTTTTGTTTTACAACAAAAGTGAGCGAAATGGTGTATTGCAATAAAATGTTTTTAGAGCCAAGAGAGAATAGTATGTATATTCTAGAACAAATTGCAGAATGAGCTCCTATTCTAACACGAATGCGAAATTCGAAAGTATGAGTGTTGGGATGGAATGAGTGTTGGAATTGCCTTCTGCAACGAGTATTGGACGATATTTTTCTACTTGAGTAAAATTTTGTAAAATGCTCTCGAAATTCAAATAAAAATAAAGATTAGTGACTTTTGTATTGTATCTTGTCAGTTTCAATTGATTTGATCATTGATAGGATCGGAAGTCAGTACTGACAACCACAAAACGATGCTGTAATGCGTTCATTACAACACTACTTTTAGTACTGTAATGAAATCATTAAGATACCGAAATAGAGAAATGACATTAATAGAGTCCTTCAGGCTTATTGGCCGTAGTCTGTTAAGAATTATTTCAAATAATGGTAGATATGTATCTGATATAAACTAACTTGGTTTTAAGCTTGACATACCGATACTAAAGACATTTCACTTAAAGAAAGGTTGCATCTAAATTGAATGTTCCATTTTTAGCCAAGAAATGGGGAAAATAAAAGACCCAGTGGCAGGTTTTAGCGTGTACATTCTGAGGTTTCCGTTCATGAAAATATAACTTTCATTCCAGATTTTCCCAACCTCTATTCAGAATCCTCCCATGAAAAATTTATGTAGAATATTTCAGAATTATTTCGAGAGATTTAAAGACTTTTGCATAGCAGTTTTTAGCAGCAGGGAAAACGAAATAAAATCTTCACCAACAGATCATGCTTGTCAATATATAAATACACGAATATTTTAGAAATTCATAGGAACTGCATGTTACGAGACGAGCATTCTAACCACGTGCGTCAGTCTCACAAACACCTTCAGGCATGTTCGTCCAATTAGCTTCCACTCTTTTCACCAGTGAATCAGAGACTGTTCATTCTTTTGATGCGTTTTGATACTCGACGAATTTTCGAATCGGAGAAGAACTCTAAACTGGGACATTAGCTCAATCGATTCCTCGAAAAATAGACAACATTTCCGTCGATAAACATTCGGAAAAATTGTAGGAAAACGCCGCGTTCGATATTTCAGGTCGCCCTGCGCCACGATATGTTTGAAATTCAATTCCGACAATTTCCTTCCGCCGCTGCGAAAACCGAGCTGCTAAAAGGAAAACTCTAACGGGGGTCTTTAATGGAGTAGGTGAGCACTAAATCAAATTTTTCGCTAATAGAAACAACAACGGCGTCGGGCAACTCCTGTTACCTCCTCCGGGCTCAAATTGGATGGAACTTATAAATATTTCCGGATGTTTACTATTTTGAAAACCTGGGAATTTTAATTGTGTTTGGATTCGATTCGACCAATCACATTTGTCACTAGGATTTTAGCTCAAATATCTTCCGAATGAAACTTTCTCATTGATTAATAGCGATGATGAATGCTTATCCAGTGGAAATTTTGGGAAATTGGAAAATTCCGTATTTCTTTTCCCTATGTATGAAATCTCGCGAGATTGGTATATAATATACTATTACAGAAGTGCTTCAGCACATATTGAGAGAAAATAATTATGAGTAGATAAGATAGATTTCTGAGAGCCTGCTTCTCCACTTCCCTTTTCAAGTGATATCTTAACCTGGCTGTTACATCGTTTCCATCCATCTCTGTATTTCGTGTCGTGGAAACAGAACATTTCAGGATACCTAATGGATCTTCTTGAGTGTCTTGAGTACGAGGGTAATCATTTCGTTGAAAGCTCATCGAGGCCGATTAAACGGAGCGAAATTAGGAATCGAGTTGGTCGTTTTGCTGAATATGAGGATGGAAATTTAGGGTATAGAATTCTCATTTCTTCCCCCTTTCGTATTTTTCCTCCCACAAATGAATAGCAAAATTTGTGCCTTTTTGTGTCACGAAAATTATTCGAATTTCGCGGCAAATTACGAAAATGAAAAAATCAACCTAGCATGTTCAGAAAGTTTTGCGACTCGTAGGCAAATTTGTGCCGCTGGAAGTTTCAGGAATATTTCGCTCACCAAATAAATGAAAAAATTATAAAATATTCACCCCATGCACTTTCTTCATTCTTTTACACAACTGTGCCAATTTGTGCTGGTCAGATTTAGAGAAAAAAAAAATTTTAATTTCGACAAGTTAAGAAAAACAGTTTACCTGGCAACAGTGTGTGCGTGAGGGTTTCGAAAATAAAAATAAGTGTGAACGGTTTTAGCTGCTTTATGCCAATTTTATTCCATACGGTTCTCAAGATATTGAGTTGTAAGAAACATGTTTCTTCATTTCAGTATCGTAATGAGTTCATTACAGTACTAAAAGTAGTGTTGTAATGAATTCATAAGAGCATTGATTTCAGTTATATTTTTCGTTTTTTGGTTGTCAGCACCGACCTCCGATCCTATCAATTGTCAAATGAAATCAATTCAAATTCCGTAATCTGTCAAATTTCGTAAGTCACACCAACTGCCAAGATACAATACAAAAGTCACTAATCTGAATTTTCAAATAAATTTCGAGAGTCCTTCATAAAACTTGTCTGAAATAGAGAAAATATCGTCTAAAACTCGTATCAGAAGGCAATTCCAACACGAATGCGAAAGCATGAGTATTGGAATAGGAGCCCATTTGCCCATTCTGCAACTTGTTTAAGAATATTACATGCCTATTACATGAAATAATAAAGTGCAGTCATAGAATGAAGAATATAAAGCAAGAAGCGTATCGTCGATTAAGCAGGGAAACGGTTTTGACATAAATCGGCCAGAAATTAGAAGAACGAATTTTGATTCATTTGATCATAGTAATTGTCAAATTTGAGTTGGTGATTTGGTACTCTTTGCAGCGTTTGTTGATATTATTGTTTGTAATTGAGGATTTATTTGGATGTGAACGAGATATTCTTGATATTTGTTGGGATATTATTTGGGCTATTTCCATTATCTATATTGTTGGTATTTAACGACGTTTCGGCAAGCATTCGCCTGCCGTCATCAGGGTGTTGTTGGTCCTGAGAAGGACCGGTCTTTGCAAAAAAAAAAAACAACTTGAATTAAATGATAATTCCCTACTTCGGTAGACTGGTAGTCAGAGTGGGTTGAGTTTCGGAGGTTACACCTCTGACAGCTCGCGTTTGAATCCCCATACACAATTGGATAGTATGGAACGCACAAGTCCAGACGGAAAAAGTTTAGCAAAGACCGGTCCTTCACAAGACCAACAACATCCTGATGACGGCAGGCAAATGCTTGCCGAAACGTCGGTAAATACCAACAATATAGATAATGGAAATAGCCCAAATAATGTCCCAACGATTTATTCGGTGTTGTGAACGATTTTTCTTGTATTGTATTCGTGTTTCGTAGATATTTTCATATTTAATAGATGATTTGCAAGAGCCATTCCGGTCAGCAAAAACAACACAAATGCTCCATTGTTCAGATTCTTTATTCTATTGAGACTATACCTACAGAACATAAATTGAATACTTCTGTGCACGTCAATCAAGCATTAATTGGAAGGAAAATCAAGCATTAATAGGGGTCATTAATCGACGGTTTCGTGTACGTTAAAATAGCTTGTTATTGCACGGTCGGAGGAAAAGACACTAAAGGTGGGTTTCACAAAACTTTGGTTGTCGGATCAAAAAAAACTTACGTGAATTCGAACCAATCGAATCACTTTACATATTTGAAATCTCGATGGCTCTAATCAACTTGATAGTTCTCGATCGAGCAATCGAAGTTTTGAGAAACCCATCGGTTTAAATAAGGCGTTTGGAAACGTGCGTTTCAAAACACAATAGCTCCAATGATTCCTTGCACATGCAAATGCGTATTTTGGTCCAAACGCGCGTGTACCAGGTTTTAAACCTGGTACACATCTAAAACGAGCGTTTGCACGAGTACGGCTACATTGAAGCACTTGTTTTTCGAAATGCGGGTTAGCCTAAAGTATACCCGGTCTTTAACATAGGCGTTTGAAAACGCGCGTTTCAAAACACAATTGTTTCAATGGTACCGTACACATCTAAATCGCGCGTTTGCATGTGCACAGACACATCGGAGTACTTCGTTTTTCAAAACACGCGTTTCCAAACGCCTGATGCGTACCCGGTCTTAAAATGGGTGGGTAATGCGCGTTTTGCTAGGTCGCGTTTCAAAACACAAGAGCTCCAATGATTCCGTTCACATGCAAATGCGCGTTTTCTGCATCTAATGTATGTAATGTATGTGTATGGGATCATTGGTGCTCTTGTGTATTGAAAGACACCCTAGCAAAAACGCGCGTTTTGAAACGAATACCCGGTCTAAATTAGTCCGGGGTTGACAACCCTCCAATTGCTATAAATCGATTTCAAAAGACTTGTTTTTGCTCGATAAATTTCGAAGAAATTAAGGTGAATGCTCGAACATTATGCACCACCACCCCCATTTCATGTTCCGGAACAAACAGCCGTTTCCCACTCGCGAAGTCTCCCATTTTACACCAACCCTTGTTCCTTATTCGAATAAACGCCGAAATACCTCCGCAGTACGTCGACTCCTAACGTCCGAGTCATTATACCCGACAACGACTCGCAACTCTGATGTTATCCGAAGAATTAACGATACACATACACTCCTTCGGAGTCCAACAACCGTAAAAAGACAAGCGCTCGGAACGAAATTCTCCCGTTTGATTTTCCGGCCGTCCGTCAGCCGAAGAGGGTTGATTATTCAAATGTAACGAGGCGATTAGGGGTGGGGGGACGGCTGAGACGGCACCCATAACGGAAGATGGAAGGACGACGGCGTCGTTCGTGACACGACGTCGGCGACGGTGAACCCGCGACGCCCACGACGGAACGACTGGGGATGAAAGCCGCAATAAGTAAAAACTCCGGATGAAAAATCCAGATTGTCTTAATTTAACGGTTTCTCATCAAGGGACGAGAAGACAAAATGAATTCCTCATGATGAAATTCCGCTGCAGATCCTCGCCAGCTAGGAGGAGGGGCTGAAAAAGCTGCGAATTTTATGAAGAGGTTCAAATTCTCGTCTTTCATTTCGTTTTTGCAGGATTGTTTCTATGAGGAGCATTATCATTTCGTCTGAAGGTCTTCTAGTAGACGCGGATATCTAGCTTTGATTTATAACAGATCCTGATGAAACTGCATATAAGTAATGAGTAATAACTGCAAATATTGGCATGAAATTTAATTTCAACAATAAAAATGAATATCTATCATAATAGTTATTTATACTAAGGGATGTATGTAACATTCAACAGTCGAGGACAAGTTCTAGACTGGTTAATGTACTTAAATCCCATATAATATATCATTTTTTCCTCTCGCTGTATTGTAAGTTACAAGAAAGTGCTGGATATATTTTTGGATTTTCATTATCATTTCATTCTATAGCAGTTTTTATTTTATCAGCAACGTCAAGTTGGGAATTTGTAGCGAAAAGTTTGAAGAAGTTGTTTGATTCTGTGTGGATAAAATGGATGTTTCAGATATAGAAGAATCAGCGAATATTGCTCTTTTATCTCTTTCACCGCAAAAGTCGAAAAAAACGTATGAAGCAGCATAATGAATCCTTTAAGAATTGTTGCGAAAGCAATACGGCTACTACAGTCTCAGTATAGTATATTCTAAAAGAAGTTGCAGAATGAGCTCCTATTCCAACACGAATGCGAAATTCGAAAGCATGAGAATTGCCTTCTGCAACGAGTATTAGACGATATTTTTTCTATTCCAGTCAAGATTTGTGAAATACTCTAGAAATTCAAATAAAAATTCAGATTAGTTACTTTTGTATGGTATCTTGGCAGTTGGTGTGACTTACGAAATTTGACAGATTACAGAATCTGAATTGATTTGATTTGAAAATTGAGAGGATCTGAGGTCAGTACTGACAACCACAAAACGAAAAGTATAACTGAAAACAATGCTGTAATGAGTTTCATTACAGTACTACTTTTAGTACTATAATGAACTCATTACGATACTGAAATAGAGAATAGTATATTCTAAAACAAGTTGCAGAATGAGCTCCTATTCCAACACGAATGCGAAATTCGAAAACGAGAGACGAAGGAGCGAGTTTTCGAAAGCATGAGTGTTGGAATTGCCGTCTACAACGAGTATTAGACGCTCTTTTCTCTATTTCAGTAAAGTTTTGTGGAAAACTCTCGAAATTCAAATAAAAATTCAGATTAGTGGCTTTTGTATTGTATCTTGGCAGTTGATGTCATTAACGAAATTTGACAGATTGCGGAATTTGAATTGATTTGATTCGAAAATTGAGTGGATCGGAGGTCAGCACTGACAACCACAAAACGAAAAATATAACTGAAAACAATGCTGTAATGAGTTTCATTACAGCACTACTTTTAGTACTGTAATGAACTCATTACGATACTGAAATAGAGAAAATATAATACACATCGAGAAGAAACGAGAGAACGTGTTACCGAGTATTGTTAATGATGTGAGTAATTTTAAGAATTATACCATCAATATTCATTTCGATTTATAATATGGAGATTTGTAATATGTTGATGAAATCAGAAATTAAAGTTACTCATAATAATTTTCGATTATTATTTCCCTAGGGATGTAGGTTGACTCACATCCTGTCGTGTTGTTGAGTAATTTTCACCTAAGTTTGTCGAAGCAGTGTTAAAATAGGTTGCGCTCAATACAGCCAGGGAGAAAGCATATGGTTGTCAATACCAGAAATAGATAACATCATGTTGTTTCTTCAGAAATCGATAAATCAATTATCTGGAAAAAAATTAGGATGGACGTTCTGTACATTCCCTCGGCTACATCATAAAACAAAGGACAAATACGTATCAACGTAAACCCCGAGAAAATCCTACTGCACGTCACAGCTCGACGAGGAAGTCTCCCGTGAATACCGCGAAAATTACATCGGATTTAAAGTCGTAAAAACGGAGATACTCGGATTAATTTGTGACCGCCTATCGGCGTCGGACCGTAACGCGATTTTGTCCGCAAATAATAATCTGTTCTAATGGATTTATGCGTTTCGTCCAAACTAGTTCGGCTCGCTCCGATGCTCGGGACTTTCGAACGGACGCTTTTCACCACAAATATTCCCTGCAGAATATAGATGGGCATCGGAGCGCGTCCGCACTTTGCCCGCGATCTGCTTTCTAATCCGAAGATTAGCGGGAACGAATGCTCTTTATAGCCAAATCTGGGAAAATCGATGGGTCTCTATTAAACGCCGATAAATATACTCCTCGCCAATAAATTCCGAACAGGCAAAATTTTTGTCAGATTCAACACCCTGTATCTTTTTTCGTGGTACTCCGATTATGTTGAAATTTTCACCAGGTATAATATTGGGTCTTGTTATATTGACCTGAAATTTACTTTGCGAAAATTCCTGTAGTTCATCCGTTATACATGGTGAAACAAAATCTTGTTTCAAACCCTTCATTTCTAAACACTCTGTGGTGAATTTGAGGCGAAAAATTTGATATCATTCAGTTATGATTTTAAGTGTGACCCTTTCTTAACAAAATGTTTTTTGATTTACGTTAGTATCTGCTTTAAAAGAAAAGATACACATTTTCAAAGAAAGTGTTGCATTTTTTCAATTTTTATAACAATTTAAAACATTACAATACCTCATCGACTAGAAAACATAAACAAACATCTGAAAATTAATAGCGTTTATTTCCACCTCGCTTTCTCATCACTTCTACCATACGACGTGGCAAACTTTCAATGCATTTACGAATTGCAACAATTTCTGTTAATGCAATGCCAGGCCTCACGTTGAACGGGTTGTAACAGAATACTTGAAGAGAAGAAAATTCAACGGTTCGTGTGGCCAGCCAGAAGTCCGGATTTACATCCAATTGAACTTGTATGGGATATGCTAGGAAGACATGTTCGAGCCCAACACCTTGCTCGATTCACGAACAGCCCTTCTTGAAGAGCAGGAAAATATTCCCCAGAAGCAATTCGGAAATGCATTGTAAGTATGCCACATCGTATGGTAGAAGTGATGAGAAAGCGAGGTGGAAATACACGCTTTCAGATGTTTGTGTATGTTTGCTAGTCGATAAAGTATTGTAATGTTTGAAATTGTTATAAAAATTGAAAAAATGCAACACTTTCTTTGAAAATGTGTATATTTTTTTTTAAAGCAGATACTGACGTAAATCAAGAAACATTTTGTTAGGAAAGGACACAGTTCAAATAAAAACTTAATGATATCAAATATTCCGCCTCAATTTCACCACAGGGTGTTTAGAAATGGAGGGTATCGAACAAGGTTTTGTTTCACCCTGTAAATCGGATAAACTACAGTTATTTTCGCAAAGTGAATTTCAGGATAATATAACAAGACCCAACACTATACCTGGTGAAAATTCCAACAAAATCGGAGAACCACGAAAAAAGATACAGGGTGTTGAATTTGACAAAAATTTTGCCTGTCCGGAATTTATTGACGGGGAGTGTATTTCGACTCGATCGAGAAAATTGAGTCGTTCTTATGAATAAATATATGAAAGTTGAACCTTATCGGAAATTCAAGAGCGTCCGATATAGAAATCATTTTTTTAGGTCAGATACTACATGCAGTTGAAATTGTAATTTGCATGGAAGTGTTCGCACTCGATAGCGACTTCATAAATATTCAGAATTAACAATGCAAATAATATTCATTATGCAGCAATAATCTGTTCCTGTAGGTAGAACATACCGAGGCGTCTCCAGAAAGTTAGTGTACTCAATTTTTTTAGGATTAAAAAAATTTATTAAAAAAAATGTTAAACGGCAGATTGATTTATTGATGCCTGCTTTGAAGAACTTTGTCGCCACCTCCTTTATCCACTTAGCTTCCTTTTAGACCATGTGAATGCCTGTACCATGGGACTGTCCCGAGATACAAATTCCTGCCTTGTTGACTTAAAGTAAGTGAGAAACAAAACAAAAAATATGATTTCTGTTGAAATGAGATATTAAAAATGCGTTTACTGAATGCGTTAACTAGAATTAATTAAAATAAATGTAAAAAATTGAATGTCACGGGTAATACAAAAAAGAACCTACAAAAAAAGCGTCCTATATTGTTAGCGGATAGGAATCAAAAAAGCCAACATTAATCATTGCCATTTGTATTTTACACGAACAGAGTTACGAAATCGTCCTACAAGTATTTTCGGGCTACAATATTTTGGTCATATTATGGTTGTCTTGAGGCACAAGGAGTCCTGAGATATAAGTATCTCCCCTACACATCTGTTTTTAGTACCCTTTTACTTTTTAGAGAAAGGGTCGTCGACCACCGTCTACGAGTTTTTGTGGTTACGTTTATAACCCAAAAGGCAATAATTTTATTTGTCAATGTTATTCGCCGCTTTACGAAGACGTTATGACGCCAGACAAGAGCATTTACGGCGTCGGCTGGTACATTTCGACATTCAACGAAGAAGAGATTGCACAATTTGGTGTCATGAAAAATGCGATGGCACGCTAAATGAAATATTCCAAATTCTATAGACGGGTCAAGGACACCTATAATGTAGATCGAAAGAAGGGTAGCAGAAATAGTAAACCAAGATCACCGATAAAACAAAGTAAACAAACATCGACACAACACCTTATTTGACAATTAAACTAGACAATTATTCCTCCATTTAGGAGTAATATTTTCTTCCCTAGAATGCTTCCGTTTTCCTACCACTTCATGTGAAATTATCGTTACTTCATCATCACTTCAAACAAGCATCGGCTATTACTTCATAATTTCCAAAACAAAGTATCGAGTTTTATCAAGAGTATCTTTTTGGTGAAAAGTTAAATGATGTTTGAGTTCACTTAAAATTTTGCTTAATAAATCTTATATTTCAAAGGTTCTGTTATACTACTAGGTACGAACCGTGTAACTGGCTCCCTCTATGAGAGTCATGCATAAAAACAAATTCATTGGATATATCAGCTTGCAAAACATATTCGTATAAAATTGCATTGCACAAAATATTTTCGATTTGCCTTGTCTTTATTCATAATGCATAGTGAACACCGAACGTACTACAACAGTTGAACCCCTCTATTTGAGCTGAACAAGATGAAAAAACTTAGATTTAATAAGGATAAACAGATTCTTTACCCACTAACCTCCAAATAGGCAAATCCAACAGATCTAACTTGATCCTTTTAGTTTGTTCAACACCCACGTTCAAAAATATTTAATAACACAAAAAAAAATTATAGTCCCTGAATGAGGCGCTCTATTTCGACCTCGACATTAAAATACAAGACAAGGAACTCTCATGTTTCAGACACATTGCCCACTCCAAACGTCAGATGCCATAAAATATAGTGCGAAGTAGAACCTGAAGAGCAATAAATAATATTTGTTACGAGCAGAAACTCTACCTTTTCAGGAATTCATTCGGAAAATTTGGGTCGTTCTTTCACGTGTAATTTCATGCCTATGTAAGAAAACTTCAAGATGAAAATCGCAGTGACAATATTTCGTATGTTGATTCATTTCATATCGGAAATCAAATTTCCGCAACAAAAATAAAATGAAGTCTCGGTATCGTCTAGTTCAAATGTTTGTTCATTCGTCATTTATTTATTTTTCAATCTTTCACACAGAAACCTGAGCGAATCAATTTTCTGACCTACTATGGATTAGGGAATGCGATATCTCTATCAGAAGTTGTTGAACGACAAATACATATTTCGATTTTGAATATTCAGATCTATATTCTAAAACGAATATATTTTCTAGAAAGTTCTGGATAAAGAAAATTTATACTTATATTTTTATACTGATTTCAGCACAGTAATTGTTTTTTCATTTTATGCATTAGTTCTCGAAATACAGGGTGGCCATTTGAAAACGAAACAGACGAGATTACAGACGAAATAAATTTTTTCGATAGAAATGCTCGGACAGGTCGATTTCTGTTTCGAGGGGGACAACTTAAGATGTAGGTTACGGACGCATAGCGCTTCAACCCTTGCTACTACAACCCTAACCCCCAATTTTTGAATAGGGAAGATGGGGTGAGTGATACCTCATTTGAAAGGTTTTTCACAAAAAAACACTACAAGTGCCATGAAAACACCACTTCATTTTCAAATGCTTAGTCAAGAATATTTTGAGAACTAATGCATAAAATGAAAAAACAATTACTGTGCTGAAATCAGTATAAAAATACCTTTCAAATGAGGTATCACTCACCCCATCTTCCCTATTCAAAAATTGGGGGTGAAGGTTGTAGTAGCAAGGGTTGAAGCGCTATGCGTCCGTAACCTACATCTTAAGTTGTCCCCCTCGAAACAGAAATCGACCTGTCCGAGCATTTCTATCGAAAAAATTTATTTCGTCTGTAATCTCGTCTGTTTCGTTTTCAAATGGCCACCCTGTATGTAATATTCTAGGACTCCTATGAATCGTGACCAAAAAGTAAGTGTTAATGAGACTCTCCTAACCTTTAAAAAAAGACCAAAATAAGTTCAGGAAATTGACGATGGTGGTCAAAAGAACAAAGAAGGTGGCGGCAGAGTATAATTACACGCCGTGTATATTGCTGCCTCTAAGCTGTGAACGAAAACAAAATGGTTATTTCGAATAATTTCGTTCGAAATCCGAGATCTTTGTTTTCGAATTTCCAAAGAAATATCGCTCTTTCGTTCCTTGGTCAATGTGTTGCAAAGTTATAGCCACCTCCGTATTTTGCAACAATAGACATCCACGTATAAACAAACCCGAGAAATTAATGCAAATGAGCAAGAATTATGTCAACTTGTCGAAGACTGGGAAGCAAATCCACGGTACAAGACCATTACGTCCGAGATATATTATAAAATCGAATTATCATTACGATACGTGGGAAGCTGCAGAAGGAGTAGCCTTGTCTTACTGCCGGTCGATTCGTATCACTTTTCCACCTTGAAATTGAACGTGGGCCGCGGGAATTTGTTACACATATTACATAATTGAACGGGTTAATTGATGGTCCGAGGATACTTTAAACGATACCTGCGTTTAGTTCTCGATAAAACCAGATTAATTAAACATTCCTCAGCGTGAAATTAAGGACAAGAAAATTTGACAACAGGGTTTCTACCTAACGAAAAGCCCTCGGTCAAGTTTCAACAAACAAACAGGTCGCAAAAACAGTAGATTGACGTTGCAAAGATCCAATGTTGACCTTCCGAAATTAATGCATGTCAATCGGGACGGTCAGAAAGTGAGAGTGCAAATATTTGCGGTCCCGAATAAGGGTGTATCTGATTTTGCATTGTTTCAGGGAGAAAATCCCGAATATAAACAGAATCAGGAGCAACCCTTCATCATCATGAAGATAACAATCCAGGAGTTGCCCTTTCGGTGCCTCCGTTTGGAGATATTCAGCATTAACTGGGGGGTAAAAATTCAAAAATCATAACTTTTTCATTTACATAGTCTTTTACCTGTACTCGTTAAGATTCGAGATTGTTGAACAGTTGAATAATATGAAGATTCGGTTGAAAAAACAAGTTTGTATGTATAGAATTCAAGGTTGAATGAATGTTAAGAACAGAACTAGGAAAAGCCATATTCATTCGAATTCTCATGGAAATTTAAATATATTCTTCTTCTGGGGGTTTCCATCCCCTTGAGTCTACTATAATAATATGGGGTCTATATACAACGGGAATGGTGCACGGCGATATTAAGAATAAATATTTATTCGCAACACTTTGGACCTGAATACAAATTTTAAATTATTCGTGTTCTTGTTCGAAACAAAAATTTAAAAAATTCGTGATGTTTACTGTTTTCAGATTATCAAGGTAATTTTTTCGATTTGTCCACGTAAAGCCAATAATGAAAGTAATCTCAAACTACAAAATAGTTGACTGGTATTATGCAATAAATTCTGATAAATTCATTTTTCACTCACAACTTAGGTTGAGTCGATGAAATTATCATCTTTTAATGATGTAAAATATCGAAATCAAAAGTAGTTGAATAAGTAACAATCCATGATGAATTTAGTGTAAATCAAAGCAGTTGTTCGATTAATATGGTTTGGTATGAATCGTAGGCAGGTCAAGGACATCGTAACATGATGGAATTCATCTGAGAGCCTTAGATGCGAAGAAACAGAGGAGACAATGGAACAATAAAGAATTTTCCCATATACAGATCGAGTCTTTGACTCGTACATAAATTCAACATTGAGGTCAAAATTCAGCGTAGAGATGAGCCTTTTTAAACTATGATAATGAGCTATTCCACACCTGAAAACATGCCAGTGAAATTTTTTCGAGCATAATATCTGCTTATATTCTGTGAACCTTTTGATCAGAGTTGCGTTCATCCAAAGCAACCAATTTCTTAAATTTTGCCTATATAGATTTTTTCTAATGATTAATAACTCGAAAAATGAATTTTCGGTATAATCATGAAATGAAATGGTAAGTAATAATCATAAGATCCACCACATCAATGGAAACCCATATTCGAAAATCATTTCATTCTATAAAATTATTTGAGAAATATATTTGAAAAGTAAATTTCCTCATGGATTTTAAACAGCCTGCATCTTTTCAACCGAGTCGAATCTGAAGAAATTGGGAAGTATTGGTATTTTTTTTTACCTCAGGAATCTTTCGTTGATTTCGTCAAACACACTTTGTATAGATTCAGGGAAGGTTTGAAGGCTTTCACATGAAGTCTGAGATTTTTTTTCACAAAGTTGCTTTTGAATTGATCTTTCATGTTTCTGGTATCCTCTCTTTTTGAGGTCCCGGCTATCTCGAAGAAAACGTTCTAAGATCATCAAGTCTTCAATATCGAATATTTTCAGTCTCACAAATCTTTCTCCCTGAGCCCTCATATCGTACGAAGAATTGTATTTTCCCCTTGCATTAACACTTCTTCACGGTTGTGGTACAGATACGAAAAGAAGCTACAGCTCATGAATCTCACAAACAAAAGAATAAAGGGTGTTAATGAATTGGAAAACCAAATTGGTAAGCTGAACAAGAAACAACAAGAATGAATTGCTCTCAATCAAAAGGATACTAAATTAAATGTCTGTCTGTTGCTGATACATCGCCAAATAGTATTGGACTGATTCTCGGAAATTTCTTTTAGTATCCTTCATACAAAATCATTTTTCAACATCACCAAATGCAATGATTCAACGAACATAAGAAGTACTGCAAGTAAATTCCTACTTTTCCGCCATAACTAATTGAAAACATGCAAACACATTTATTTACGAAGCGATGTGTTGGCCGACAGATAAATAACGGCAAAAATAATCGATCGATCAATTAAAAAAAAAGTACTCCGTTAGAACGTCGACCAAGCCGTCGTCGACATTAGACCAATTTTGACGTCGATCCAACTGTGTCGGTCATTACTCAAATTTCTTTCGCCCCGATCGGACGAGGCGGTTCTTCATTAAGACGCGGCGACATTAAGACAACGTTAAATCATCCATTTTGGCTTGTTTGTCTTATTTATTACGTATTACCTGGCTCGCTTTGCCGCTCCTACAAATCAAACGGGCCACTAAATCTCCGCAAGACCTCGGAAAATATGAACGAACGAAATCCCATTTCCAAGGCAATAAAGCCAAGACGACGCGCACAAAGTTGCATTCGGAGATGATGAAACTTCCAGAATTTGAACCGTCCACTCAATCCGAGGTTTCCAAAGACAAAAGAACCTCTCCAACGTCTCCAGCCAGCGTTTCAACTTGGTATTTTTAACCGGATAAAAGAGCATTTTCCCCAGAGTCGCGTTCCAGAACGGTTTAGAAATACCGGTTCGATAGTGATAATTCAAAAGAGGGATAACACAAGAACTTAAGGAGGTTGAAACAGGGCGTCAGATCGTCGAAATCCAAATGACACATTTCGTCAATCTGGTCACCTTTTTTCTGAAGTTTAGTTCTTTGCATACGCTTCATGAATGTTCTTATTTTGAAATGGAGTCAGTTTATCAACGGCTTCGATTTGAAACGAGTTTTCTGAAAATGCCAAGACGTAAATTAAGAAACGCTAAGGCTTCGATTTGAAACGAGTTTTCTGAAAATGCCAAGACGTAAATTAACAAACGCTAAGGCTAATAGGCTAGGTGGCCTAACTCAGGTTGTTGTAGCGGAAAGGCTCCAAGTCAGCCAGAGTGTTATATCTCGACTTTGTAATAGATTCAGAGAGACAGGTTCCGTGTTGAAAGAACCAAGGCTTGGTAGGCGACGAAAAACAACACCTGCTCAGGATCGTTTCATCACCGTTTCAGCGAGAAGAAATCCTACATCTACGTGTAGATTGCTACGGAATACTCTTCATAATGCAGATGGGGACCAAGTTTCCATCGAAACCATCAGACGACGTTTGAGAGAGGTGAATCTAGGTTCTAGACGTCCATTAAGAGGAGTTCCATTAACACGTGACCATAAGTGTCAAAGACTAGAATGGGCAAGGCAACATATCAATTGGAACGATCGATGACGTAGTGTTATTTTCACTGATGAATCCAGATATGGACGATTTTCAGATTCTCGAAGAATGGAAGTATGGACAATCCCACGCATACCCCGTAATCGTAGCTATGTCCAAGAAGTCCATCCATTCCGAGGGGGTATTGTTATTTTATGGGCCGGGATATGTTTCAACGGGCGCACAGATTCACACATTTTTCCTGGGAATATGACCGCCCTACACTATTGGGAGCATGTCATTGACAATGTTTTGCCAAATTTTCACGCTGCTATTTGTCAACTTTTCAATTTTCTAGACGATAACTCTAGACCGCACCGTGCAACCATAGATGAGAATGCGCGCGAGGAGCTTGGTATTCCACATTTACGAATACCTCCGCACTCACCAGATTTGAATTGCATAGAACATGCATGGAATATGCTCCAAAGAAGATCAGATAATCATCAACCAATCCCAGAATCCTTAAATGATCTGAGCTACTACTGCCCCGTTTATGGAACCAAATTCCTCAACAAATGTTCAACAACCTCGTGTGTAGTATGCAAAGAAGATGTCAAACTGTTATTGATGCCCTTGGAGGCCATACTATTGATAGTCTTAAAATGCTTGAATTCTCTGGGAATAAAATTTCGTTATTTTACACGATTTATCTCAACGACCCTGTATACGCTGCAGACCTACAGGCTGAAATTAATTTTATTTATTGCAACTTGAAATCATATTACTATGAATTTTCATCACAAAATCTCATTTAAACTATATTTTTCTTCAATTTAAGTCAATATCCCTAACTTATGTGCAGCAGTTTATATTGGATAAAATTTCATTTTTTATGGATTTTCAACAACCCATATTTTTTTAATCGGGCCAGAGCGGCAAAAATTATAGAGTAAATGAGCGTTTCTTTCGAATACACTTGGTGAAAATTCGACAGAAGACGACAATATAAGTTTCAGATAAAGGATTTCACAGACATTTGAATGATGTATATATTTGATTTGACGCCTCAGTCTACTCGGAAATCGTGCAACAGAACTTAAAATACCAGTCGAACACAAAAGAAAACGCCAGGTACGGAAGTTTTCCGGTACTAAAAAATTAAGACTTCTCAACGAAAACAAAAAGAACTTCCCAGAATAGAAAAAAAAACGTCCGCCTTTGCGCCCGGCTCGCCGAAACATTAACGCTCCAAGGCCCGAGGATTTATGCGCCAACTTGGACGTTCCGAACGCACCTGAACGGAGGCGTCGCGAAATTAAAAATGCTCGAGATTTGTTTGTTCCTCGAGAATATCTCGCGAGCGGGCTTCGATCGATCGAGCTCGCGGAAAGCCGCCGTCTTTCAAACGATCCGAAAAGTTCGAAATAAATTCGATAATAAACCACTACTTGCGGACGTTCGCGAGAAGTGGCCTCTCTTTGTGCCGCGCTCGGAGTATTTACCGAGCTCGGTTGACGGATCGCTTCCTCGAAATTCGGGGACTATGCCAACGCGATCCGCGTTCCCTCAGGATGCGGCCGTCGGCGGCTTTTGAAGTTCTGGTCCGGGAGACTGAATTGAATTTTAGTGTTATCAAGAGCTTGTTTGTAATATATGGGTACGGAAGCGTCAAATTCGACACCTTTGAAGGGAAATAATTTTTCTGTTGGTAGATAGACTGAACTGACGGGCTTTTTTCATATCGATATTTAGCTCCATTTTTGGGATCTTCGAAAATGAACATTTTCGAAAATATTCATTTTCGAAATACAATAATGTTTGATCCGGACAGGAACTCGGCAGGGCCCGTTCGATTTATCAAATTATTCGGATTATGGAAGGCATAATAAACGATATCTATAATCCGTACGTGTCCGGATTATAATTATTCATTTCTCAAGTGAGCAAACGCAAAAATGCTGTTCATGAAATAAAAATGTGTATAAAAAAAAACAAAATTTTGTGATCAACATGTAACTACATCAGATATTTTTCCAATTATGGTCGTCGAATTATAGAGTACTTCAGGCTATAGAGGGTTCGGACTATCCATCTGTGTATTACTGTAAAAACGAAGGCTTTTCCGTGAAATTCATCTAATTTTCCAGCCCACATATTTTCAATTATTTCAATAGAGCTTGAAATTGACATTCTAAAAATGCAGCATACTTGATATTCTTTCGAAGTTATATTAGATATGAAGGGTAGTAAGTCTTCGACTCATACATAAAGGATGTTTCCAAATTCATGTGACAAAATTCAGGAGGTGATTGCTAGCATGAAATTAAGAAGGGTCTGTCCTATAACAAAATTTCTTCAGCCCACCTCTTTTCGAGATATCACATTCGAAAGCTGGTGACTAAAATTGAGACATGCACTCGCAAAGGACTATCCACGGGTATTTTTTCAATATTCCCGTTACATTTTACGGGAGTGAAATCAGCAACCTCTACTTCATTTCATATTGAAACTCTTTTCTCTATTTCAGTATCGTAATGAGTTCATTAGAGTACTAAAAGTAGTGCTGTAATGAAACCCATTACAGCATTGTTTTCAGTTATATTTTTCGTTTTATGGTTGTCAATTCAAATTTTGTAATTTGTCAAGTCACACCAACTGCCAATATACAATACAAAAGTCACTAATCTGAATATTTATTCGAATTTCGAGAGTATTTCACAAAATATAACTGTAATAGAGAAAATATCGTGTAACACTTGTTGCAGAAGGCAATTCCAACACTCATGCTTTAGAAAACTCGCTCCTTCGTCGCTCGTTTTCGAATTTAGCATTCGTGTTGGAATAGGAGCTCATTCTGCAACTTGTTTCAGAATATTCTATTTCGGGATGAAGTTGCATGAAATGAAATTAATTCCGCCTCGCATAATGTAATGGGAATATTGAGAATATACCCGTGGATATTTCCTTAAGAGAGAATGAAAATACAGAACTTCAAGTTTCTAGCTTTACTGAAATTTTCAGAAAAAAAAATCTACTTCAGTCACAACCTTTCAAGGGTTATATCTCGGAAAGGAGTGGGTTGGGGAAATTTTGTAATAGGAAAAAACCCACCTTAATTACATACGAGGAATCATCTCCTGAATTCGAAAACGCCCTGTATAGTTCAACTGAAGTTTTTTGAGATACCTACTGTTAGAATATATGTCAAAGACTAACCCTGTATAGGACTTTCAAATTTCATTTCGTAGATAAATAAGTATCGGACAATATCACTGTTTATAGTATGAATAAAACCAATATTTTCGATGATTATTGTAAAAAGTCGAATTCAATTTTAGATGTGGAACAAACTGGAAACTATAACAACAAGGGATAGACATAAAGATCGATATAATGAAAATGACCTACACCAATAACTTGCAATGATGAAGTAAACAACATATCAAAAAAAAGAGGGATGTTTCCACAAGAACGTGAGACGTACAATCGGTATATCTTACAGGACATTTTCACTATAATAATAGTTTTGATGGCACTCTTGCATCAATTCTTTTTCATTTGAGATTTATACCATAGTTCAACTTCTATCGAGCTTTTGTCCACTTCACGTTACTGAGGAAGATTATTATGTATAAAAAAATTAACTTAATCCCTTCAACAGTCTCACATAAAGTCCATAAAACCTGGTATCGTTGATATTGCTAACGATATCATTCAACAGAATTCTTCAACTCAACATTTTTGTTTGTTTCATTGACTTATACAACTCGTGATTTCAAGTTCTGTTTGAACGAAGCCATTCAATATTCATTGTTTATTGTTGTCACGAAGCTACTTTTTTATATTCTCCCCGTCTAAATGGATAAGGTAAACCAACGTCGAAAGAATCAGCCGACCAACAACGACTTGTTCATTTTCAACGCTACCAATGGGACATGTAAGATGCAGCCGTCGGCCTTTTTGAAATTCCCGACGTCTGTTTGCGGCCAGGGCGAAGACAGCTCTCATCGGGGAAAACTAGTTCTTCTCGCGTTTCTTCAGGGCGCAAAACCTCCGTCTTCTTCATCGGCACAATGAAAAATGGCACTCATTCGTCGCGCTCATCGCGACCACTTCGTGAGGATGGGCAATCTAACCGCAAATCCAACTCTGAGCGAAACTTCGGACGTTTCTCATTCCGCTGCGAACGCCCCGAAGGAAAACGATCTTCAGGACGAACTAGAAGACAGTTCCATTGTTTCGAATTAGCTGTTTTTGCCCGACATCTGAACATTTCCTTGCGTTTTCAATTTGAAGCATTCTATTCATATTTTTTCTGAAACGACATTCCTATGAACTAAAAACTGAGCTATCACATCTTATATTGAAACACATATCCACTATGAATAGAATACAATGCTACAGTTCAGCTCATTCATATAAAATATTATCAACTCAATCACCCCTATTGCCACTGTACAGGGTGGGCAAACAAAATTGGTGATTCCTCTTAAACGAAAGAGATAGAGGAAAATGAATGACACATTTCGGTCTTTCTTTCACAGAAACTAATAATGCCATCAACTGCATACCTCTATTTTCCTTTGTTTTCGAGTCATATGCCAAATTTGAAATTTTGTCGATTTCAACTTTGGTCATTATCTCCGAATATCTTTGTGCTAGGATGCTGGAAAACATTATAGACTCCATTTTTCATAGCAATCCAGTAACATAACATATATTTAGTAAAAACCTTTCCATTAAAAACTTTGTACTAAAGAAGTTTTCTTGCTGAGCTATAACTAAAACAAAAAGGTGTGTTTTTTATCCTCTTGGGAAAAACATAGTACGCCACTGGATGGCTACGGAAAAACTATTTGAATAATGTTTAAAGTTCAACATCCTAGCACAAACAGAAACGGAGATGATGACCAAAGTTGAAATTGCCCAAATTTCAATTTTAGCCTATAATATAATAATATGGAGTTGATGGCATTATCAGTTTCTCTGAAAAAGATGTGCCATTCATTTTTCTCAATCTTTTCCGGTAGAAAAGTTGTAGTTCAGGTATCACCAATTTTGCCCGCCCTATACAGGAAGATATATTTCACATCTTCCTAGCGTGTAACGATAACAATAAGAAAAAATATATTCCGATTAGACATCATAAGTGCAAAAAAATTCAATTACCCTTCAATATCTAGTATAAAATATGAGGGAATTCTGAAGATTATCGGCCACGCCAAGGCCCATCACAGTTTAAATCAGCAGCTGGTTTATTTCGCGATGTGCCAGGCAACATATAAAGGAAGATAAGAAGATAAAACATTCACCACACTCGTTAAAACCTTGCGGAATCTTGGATTTTCAAGATTGGAAAACAAATTGGTGTTACCTAATTCAACTTCGTAATACAATTTATCGAAAACCGCTCACGACTCGTAATTGTCCTAAACCTCAATATGCAGATTGCAGACCCACATGTCCAGCGACCGAATAAGAATAGCAAAATGCTACGAGAATTTCGCAGAGTCAATTTCAACAGTTGTCAATGTTTCTGTTTCTGTGATATTTTGGTATCGTCCTGAATCCAATGAATATCTGCAAACACTTCCAATTGCATCATTCGTTTTCACTTGAAGATCTTCGAGCTTCCATGAAGAGAGCAAAGATTTTTCGTAGTAGATACTCGAGAGAACTCTCTCCTCTGCTTGGAAATCTTGAAAAAAAAATCTGGTGGTCCAACAGAAATCGAACATTTAAACCGACGCATTCGCCAATTTGTTGCAGGCTTCCTCAAAAAAGCATCTTCACATTTGTATGACAATATTTTCGGGTAATAATAGATATATATGTCTCGTATGTGAAAGGGGCAAAACATATATAGGGATTATTTTTTTTTTTTTCAAATTTAGGCAATAGAGAAATATGAACACACCTAGAATTATACAGGGGATTATCACCGGATATTCAGCTTCCAGTAGAGAATCACCACAAATATACACAGTGTAAATAGCTAAACTTTCAAAACCACAAACTACAACGTTAAATCATTAAATACAAGAAACTACCCTCTAATAAAAACGAACGCATTTCAACCAATAATACCTAGGTATTTTGTGATATACCTATATTTCTTTCTCTCTTTCTTTATTTTATACATATTGAAAAATTAACTATGAACTGAACTTAAACTTGTGTATCTTGTATGAGTTTCTCCAATATTCTCTTCTTATGTTTTTCTATCTATCTTATTTCAATGTGTAGTCTAGATGTCTTACTTGTGTTGTCTGTTTCTAAATCGTAAACAGCTTTCCTTCTTTCAATTGATACAATTATTTTTTTTCGGAAACACGATTTCTTAATTATGTGACGTATTTTCATGCATCTTCACAGCTAGATCAATAAATGATTTCAGATTTTTCGATATCAGCACCTCAGAGGTAAGGTGTGTTGACTCACGAAATCAAAATCAGCCAAAAGAGAGATTTTTCAGTGAAATTATTGTTTCAAGGAATGTTTATCGCTATTTTTCAGCTAATTGATGTACCTAGGGAGTGCAATCTGTTTTTCACTAGGTAGAATTTAATGACTTCAATCCAATATTACAGATAAATCGTGTCTGAGAAAAATGTGACTTAACACACTTCATCTCTGAGGTGCTGATAAGGTGTACTGTTTCACCCTAAATAATTGTTGTGAGCATTTGTCAAATCAAGAGCTTTTTTGTATGAATTGAGATAAAAATAAACTAAGCTAAAATGGACTTTCACTCAGGTTTTGCTAAGTTTGTTTAAAATCTTCGATGCTTTCTTCGATCGTTAGCATACAACAATTAATTTTCGGCGAGTCTTCACTTGATGCTGAATATTCAGCAATTTATTGTTCTAGCTGTATGGAAGCGTGAATATAACAAAACTCCAGCTAATTAATTAGTTGAGTTTCCGAAAAAACTTTCCTATTCCTGTTATTGGTATCAGTCGAGAGGCGGTTAGGAATAATACACTTAATATACCTCATAACTCTCGAAAAGTTCCGTTTCAGAAGTACCACTGTTAGCGGCGAAAGATAATGGTAATAACCCATCGGTTCCTCCATCATTTTCATATTATAGTCGATTGACTCCGAAGGTTTCACCACCCCGATAGTAAATTCCACGGAATTGACTCGAACGAGAACAATAACATCGTGGAGAAATCGAAACAATAGATTTTCCGGTGAGTCGGGTTTAATATCTTCAATCTCTGGATCATGATAAGTGCGCGTAAGCGTTTCGAGTAATTATTGCGAGTGAAAACGATGTTTAACGTCGGGAAGCACCGAACACCGCACTTCAAGTTAGTAAACTCACACATAATTAATGTTGATGCACCTCTAGAACTAATGTCTTCGATTAAGTAAACATTTAACAATAGTTTGCAAACTCCTGCCCCAATTTCCACACGTGTATCAAAACAATCAACAAGTGCAACGTAAACTCGACAGAAACACTAACTGCTCTTCGGAAAATGAACTCTGCTCTTGGGAGAAAGTGAAACTTGCTCATTGATAGTGTATACACGACTTGTGACCATTTTCGATTGTGAATTTTTGAGATGAAGGCACATTTTCTAGAGCATTCAGGGTTTATTACTTAAAAAGCACCCCTTATTGAAAGCGAAATTACATAAAAAAAACAGAATTTTCATAGCAATTTGTTCAAATTTAAAAATCTCATATTATTGTCAATGAGAATTTAAAAAAGAATCTCAAAATGGTATAAGTTGCAGAGTGGGCTCTTATTCCAACACGAATGCGGAATTCGAAATGGAATTGCCTTTTGCCATGAGTATTAGACGATATTTTCTCTATTTCAGTCAAGTTTTGTGAAATACTCCCGAAATTCAAATGAAAATTCAGATCATTGCCTTTTGTATTGTATCTAGGCAGTTTGTGTGACGAAATTTGACAGATTACGGATTTTGAATCGATTTGATTTCAAAAATTAATTGGATCTGAGGCCAGTACTAACAACCACGAAACGAAAAATATAATTGAAACCAACGCTATAATGAGTTCATTACAGTACTAAAAGTAGTGCTGTAATGATCTAATTACAGCATTGTTATCAGTTATATTTTGCATTTTGTGGTTGTCAGTACCGACCTCCGATCCCATCAATTTTCAAATTTAATCAATACCGTAATATGTCAAATTTCGTAAGTCACACCAACTGCCAAAATACAAGAGTCACTAATCTGAAATTTTTATTTGAATTTTGAGTGTTTTACACTTGACTGAAATAGAAAGAGTGATTTCGAAAACTAACTCCTTCGTCGCTTGTGTTCGAATTTCGCATTTGTGTTGGAAAAGGAGCCCATTCTGAACCTTGTTTTAGAATATGTTATTGTGAGGAATTTCATTTTGAGAAAAATCCTGTGATAATTTTTCTGTTTGTCTTGTAGAAAAGTCTCCGAACATCCAAATTGCGAAAAGTCGTCACTTGTTTGTAGAACTCAATTGAAAAACTTGTACGGCCAAAGTTTTTTGGATTGAAGTAATTTCAAAACAGGAATTTTGCTCGGTGAAATCAACTGTATAAATTTTTAGAGTTATTTTGATTTTCATAATTTTGGCTTATCGAAACAAAAAGAGAGATATACGTCTTTCATCATCGAATATTTCAGCTGTTATTGCTCAATACGTCACTCCATCCACTTTCCACATATAAAAAAGGAAAAAAAACCTTTTGTTCAATCTCCCAATAAAATAAATCGGCGATATGAACCGTTCAATCTTTCCGCAATTGATTCATTCGAACTCCATTCATCCCATCATCGAGTTTTTATTGTTATTACGCACAAACAATTCCTGACGGAATTGTGAACCGAAATGGGACATTAGCGCACGAACTCGCTCGTAAATATCGGTATGTTGATTGAATCGATTTATGCGGATAATGCGAGACGAAGTTTAGCGAAAATGAGCAGGATTGGAGAATTATTAGATCGAATTTCGAGCTATTTTTTTTCGTTCTGGGACCTTTTGCGATGATCTCGTCTCACCAGAGTATCTTAGAATCTAATCAGAACACCAATCCTGCGTCGTTGTATATAATGTTGAGAAAGTGTTTTCTTGAAAAAAAAAAAAAAACTGAGAATATGATATGGAACTTTCAGAAATCTACACCCACAGTTGGGTTATTGATTTTTGAGTCATGCATTTTCCTATACCGAAGAAAAATGATCAGGGATACAATAATATTCGGAAAATTGTGATTTACAAAACCTCACTAAAATTTTTGAAACTAAAATTTCCCTTTGAAAAAATAAATCAAATTTCACGAATGATTGAAGAGAAAACGATATAATTAATGGGAATAAAAACAATACCTAGGTATTTTGTGATATACCTGTATTTCTTTCTCTCTCTCTTTATTTTATACATATTGAGAAATTAACTACGAACTGAACTTAATCTTGTGTGTTTTGTATGAGTTTCTCCAATTTTTTCTTCTCATTAGAATCATAATAAGCTTAATATGTTTTTTCTATCTATCTTATTTCAATGTGTAGTCTAGATGTCTTACTTGTGTTGTCTCTTTCTAAATCGTAAACAGCTTTTAGTCTTTCATTTGATACAATTAATTTTTTTTTCGGAAACACGATTTCTTATTTTAATGCATCTTCTCAGCTAGATCAATGAATTATTTCAGAATATTCAATATTGTTTCACCCTAAATAATAATTGTTGTGAGCATCTGTCCAATCAAGAGCCTTTTTGTATGAATCGAGATAAAAATTAGATCGAATTTTGAGCTATTTTTTCGTTCTGGGACCTCTGGCGATGATATCGTCTCAACCAAGTATCTTAGAATCTAATCAGAACACCAATCCTTCTTCGTTGTATAGAATGTTGAGAAAGTGTTTTCTCGAAAAAAAAAAAAAGAACTGAGAATATGTGACGATGTGACATGTTCTTTCGAGCATTTAGGCCGTCGTCGTAGATTAGTTCTCGACGTTTCGCCAGTTCGAGTGTCTGGCATCTTCAGGAGTTATATTTCTAATCTACGACGACGGCCTAAATGCTCGAAAGAACATGTCACATTGAACGATGGCCGCGAAAGCCTCAACCAATTCATTCAACTGAGAATATGTTATGGAACTTTCAGAAATTTACATCCACAGCTGGGTTATTGATTTTTGAGTCATGCATTTTCCTATACGGAACCAAAATGATCAAGGATACAATAATACATGGAAAATTGTGATTTACAATACCTCACTGAAATTTTTTAGAATAAAATTTCCTTTTGAAAAAAAAAATTCAAATTTCACGAATGATTGAAGAGAAAACAATATAATTCATGGAAACATGAACAAATAGAGATTGATAAATCTTAGTGAGATCGCTCAAAACTGAAACTTTCCAACTGTTCAATACTTTATTAATATTTTGACCAGTCGTTTGATATAATACAGAAAACTTTGAAGCTAACAGGTTTCACGCTCGAAGTTCGACGAGGGTTGGCGGAAGATTTTTTTACAACTACGTCTCGTGAGTTTCCGCTTAATTTGCCACCTTGCTCGAGCTAACCGAATCGTTAGGAGATCGTGAGTACCGAAGTAAATAATCAGATCATCAGGATAACCGCACGATGTCTATTCGTGTGTGATACTCCTTAACGATTCGATCTGGTTCGGCTGCTTCGGGTCGGACGACCGTCTTGAAGCACTAATTTTCATTCCACGAGGGGAAAAGAGAAATATTATCTCTTTAATGGATTAGAGAATCTGATGAAAATCAGTTAATATAAGTGGCAATTGGGATTTTTTAAAGTTTGTCGAGTCGTTACATTAACAGGAAGTGGCTGATGAATCACGAATTTGTTGAAATGAGGATAAACCGAAAAATAATGAAAATTATCACTTAAATACTTTACCAATAAGATGATAACTCTGGAGAATCGACTTACCTGGAAAGAAAAATATAGCATTAGTAAAAATGATAAATTTCGAATAAAATTTATATTCTATTTTAATGAAATAATAACGATCGAATAGTTGTGAGAAAACGGGGTAAAAACGTAATACATAGATGAAAAAAGACCGAATAATGGTATATTCTAAAACAAGTTGCAGAATGAGCTCCTATTCCAACACGAATGCAAAATTCGAAAACGAGCGACGAAGGAGCGAGTTTTCGATAGCATGAGTGTTTGAATTGCCTTCTGCAATGAGTATTAGACGATATTTTCTCTATTTCAGTCGAGTTTTGTGAAATACTCTCGAAATTGTGACTTTTATATTTCATCTTGGCAGTAGGTGCGACTTACGAAATTTGACAGATCACGGAATTTGAATTGATTTGATTCGAAAATTGATTGGATCGGAGGTCAGTACTGACGACCACAAAACGAAAAATATAACTGCAATCAATGTTGTAATGAGTTTCATTACAGCACTACTTCAAGTACTGTAATGAACTCATTACGATACTGAAATAGAGAAAAATTATTACAATATCATTGGTAAATTACACTGTTATTTTTTGTTACACAAAATTTCAATTGTCCTTTTATTGTCAGTATGGATCAAAAAATTCGCTCATATGTCATTTGGAGACAAAGTAACCATACTGAACACGGCAGGGAAGCAGATTTGATACATTTGCTGGTTTCTTAGCCTCAGGTATTGAGTACTAGCCTGGACTCACATAAAGCAGATTGGAATATTATGGCAATGAACACAAAATTTGATCTTGCTATTTCATAGTGACTTTTTGTGAATCTGTGTGTATCGAACCCATATGAATTTCGCTCAAATAATCTAGACTGAAATGGAGAGAGTAGCAATTACCGAGATGGAGACTGATACCTTCTGGATCAATCTCAAATCTGAAGTAATGCGAGGTGTGATCTCCGGAAAAGTGTTTCTCGAAAAGGATATCAATAATCTTTCCGATTCACTTAGGGGGACTCGGCATAGGGAGAGCTAAAAGAAAAATTATCAATCTATCTTCGATAAGGCCTTTCATCGACGTCATCGACATAAAAAAAACGAATCGGCGAAGTCATTTATTATTACCGCTTTTCGCAAAAACCACTCAGAGTACGAAGGACAAAGGCGTATTGTGGGTCGAAACACTTGTGGAAATTCCCATGACGGGACAATTCGAGAGTCGACTCTAAACGCCTCAGTTATAACTTATTGTTTGGGTGGACAAAACGAAGACGATTTCAGAATCTAGGCTTCTACAAATCATCATTTATCTTTGGTTCCAATACATTTAGACTGCCCAAGAGAGTTCCTGTGATCAATCTATTTCGACCAGAACGTCTTCTAGACCTCTAATGTTATATTTATATAATTTTGAACAAAGCAGTTCAACTTCAAGCCAGCGAACTCAGACTACATTCTTGGTCATCGATGGTTTTGATTTTTTTATGCTCCCGAATGAATGTGACAATATTTATAGTGGTTATTTGACTCCATTTCCTAATATGTAATCTTATATAGTCCGTTTCAAAATGATTGGCATCTCGGGCGGCTGTGGAATCTCGAAAATATGTTGGTAATATCCCATCAGTTACTTTTGATTTCTAGGATTTAGGTTGGTGTTGATTGAAAACACTAAGTTTTGACATTTCAGAGTTTGAATTAACCTCCTGAATATAATTCGAATTTATTTCTGTATGCTTATGTTCTTGATTAAATCGACAAAATAGTTTTGGCTTTGAATATTTCTCAAGTATTACCGAATTGAAAATGGCTGGAATTAATCAAGATATCTCTCGCCTCGCCTAACTACAAGGAAACGTGAAGCAGTTTTCGTCGGTATTGCGAGTTTTTCAACAATTCAGCAGGTTTCTGCCAGTATTAATCACGTTTTGCTAGTTATTCAGGTAACAATCATTTACTTGTTCGAGCTGTTTTCGATTTTTTCGAATAAATAAATAAGTCTCAAATTTCAGTTTTCACCTAGAACTGTCAGATGAATTTTGGAGAGAAAGAAGGCAAGACAAGTCATTACGGTCAGAAGTGAGCAGTGGATGGAAACCTATTCCACATGATTATACCTTCAAAGAGACATTATACGACGTTATTCTTTCTAAAGTCAGAAACAATGAATAAATCAGTTTGTACATATTTTTTGAACTGCCTGAAAAGTAACTGAGTTTTAATCAAAATCAACATTTGGTATATTTTTTAATGAATCATGAAAAAGACAGTATTAATAAAAAATACAAATAATAGTGATCTATTTTATAGCATATCTCACTTCGAATGATTCACAATTTGTCAACAAATATTTTCTATTTGTTTAAACAACTTGGCTATGGAATCGTAAAGTTATGTCAGCTTTATTATACTTTCTTTTCCTCAATACTCAGAAAAAATGACACAGGGTGAGAACTTGGCTGAATTTTCGATAGTAACCAATATTCCAAAATTTGCTGAAGAGTCTTCATAGAGAACAAACTTTTAGTTATCCTTGATTATTTAATGAATGATATCTCTACATTGGAGTTCCTCGAAAGCCTGCAAGATTTCATGTTGAAGTATTCCATGCTATTTTTATTATCAATCCTGAATTTCCAATTCCCATGCTTGATTCTTGATCTACTGCTAAATAGTGTGGGTGTGTATATTTTAGTCATCATCTCAGCTTGTTTTTCTTTTGTAATTGAAGCTAAGTTTGAAAATGTGTCCAACAATGACGAAAATAATATTATTTCACAAATAAATCTTCAAATTTATCTGCCTTGAAAAATATATTCAATCATTTTATAGGTTATATTGATATATTTCAATCTATGATGAACCCACAGAAATTTTTAGTAACTTTTTGTAACTAGAAATAAAGCCCCGGCTGGAATTCCATGGCTTGCTCTGATGACAATCATTTTGAAACGGACTATATACAAGTGCAGAAGGCATTTATTCTTCCACGAGTTTTTTAATTATCGAGTGTTAGAATATCTCCACCTATTATCGGAATATTTTCTGGAATGTAAACTATGTCTAAGGTTGCTTGAAAAAATTGAGTAAATAAAGCCAACACCAAGTACGAGGAACTCCCAAACAGATGCGTCTCATGACGTGAATAATTTAGAACCACATATGGAGATCAACCGTATCTTCACACCACCATGAACATTATGATCACGGCATTGAGATGACACATGTGTCGTACTTATTAAAACTTGTCATGTGGAAGGTGGCTTCTCCGGACAATTTTACGAGCTACTCGTCTTTTATACCCAAATTCATTAAGATGATGAAACGCTCCATGATCCATATCATTCTAGATACCGTTGTTCTCTCACGATCATCAAGAAACCAGAGTTCAAGGTAACGGTTTTCAGAATAACCGTAAGAAATAACGAATTTCAGGAGTGAACGACACTCGTTGAAGGAAAAGTTATGAATCTGAATTGAAATTTCGAGAGGTAACTCCAGTTCAGTTCGCCGTGGATATAAATGAGATGGGAAGGTTTGACGCGATAAGGATCGATGCCAGATAGTGAGGTTCTGAACTAAACTCCCTACAATTAGAATTTCCGCGAAAAGCTGAACGAGGATAAAATGTTTTTTTTGCTTATTCCCTTATTCTTCGAGGTACACTTGATATTCCACGGCGGTTCGAAATTTGTTTTCCAGATCGAATTGAAAAGCAATATTCTCAGTAATCATTACGCGTGAGACGGTTTTCAAGAAATACAAGAAGCTTCTGCGGTTAGTAGAGTATATTTTATATTTCGTTTCGATCTGATGATTTGCCGATGTGCGGCATAAAAAGTAATTTTGATATAAATTCAAATAGACTCAATAGTAATGGTGCGATAGGAGAATTCTCAAGAAAAAATGGTGGCCTTAATCACAGTTTTATTCACGGTCTAACCAGTTCCTGAGAACACTGGTAAAGGGTATTGGAAATAATCTGGAAGTCGCTGAATCAATTGAAGAAAACTCCTCCTATGTGATCCCGATATAGACCAAGGTTGATAATTTTATGAAACAACGAAAAAATTATAGTAAGATGAAACTCATTGAAAAACAAATAATTTAACAAAACGAAAGGAAAAATAAATTACGCGCGATCTCAGGTTCGAAAGTAGAAGAGGTTGAGCTTTTGAGGGTAAAAAACAACGTATTCCAATTTCCGGAAAAACCACAAGTTGAATGCAAAGTGAAATAACCATCGGGCGACAATCTGAAATAGCAATGTCATAAATATTGTTCGAAAGTATCTTATATTAACCGAAGTTTAGTTGTTTCCTGCTTGAGAAATAGAGAATCTAAAAGTTTTTTCAATAAATAGTTTCAGGCTTTCACGACCGGATATATTGACATTAAGAGAGTCTTCCGGGCTTATTGGCCGTGGTCTATTAGGAATTATTTCCTACCGCAGTTGTGGGCGAAACGTTAGGTGAAATAATTCCTAATAGACCACGGCCAATAAGCCCGGAAGACTCTCTTAATGTCCGTTTTTTTAATTTTAATTTTGTTTCCGTGGACTTGTCTAGTTTCGTATCTAGGCGATTGATTTCACACTTTTTTCACATAACCTCAAAATTCATTTGAAAAGTTCAAAAACGTAGTTTTCAGTTTTTAATGTTCCGAAAAAAATATTCAATTTCACGAAATTAGGTAAAAACGTACATTTTTATGTCCCAAACATACTGTAAATTCACGTCAAAATATCTGTTTTTTTTTTCAAAGTAAGTGGGTTTTTGTGTTCCTTCAAATCACTACGTTCTGATGATATGAGGAAATATACGTTTTATGGTAAATGTTCTCAGAAAATGCGAATAACTTTGTGGCAGCTATGAAACTGAATATAACAATTTGAAATGTGGCTGCCGAAAAGATATTTTGAAATACACAAAATTTACAACTTACTTTTTTTGAAAAAAAAAAGATATTTTGATGTGATATTTTTCAATAGAGAATTAGGCTATTTGCATGAGGTTCTTACCAAATTTCATGAAAATATTTTTGAAAAAGATAAAAATACAAAAGCATTCAGTTCTTCCGAAATTCATTTTTGTTTCACAGGAGTTCTTCCTTTTCAAATGGGTTTCATCCTACCATTATTTCTATTCACATTTTACCACTATCAGAGGCTTCTTTCACTGGTCTAATAACCTGTGAGACTACGAAAGTTTGCGGAATTATTGTGTTGCAACGAGAAACCTTGACATTAGTGGAAAATAATTCAAAGCGCAAATCTTTAGCCATTATTTTATGAAGATCAATGTCAAGAGAAATTTGAAGCTCTTCATTAGGCAGGACACCTCACTCAATTTCTATCGAAAGCCTGAATACGGATTTTTCACAACAAAATGATTTGTGATCTCTCTGCTTTCTCTAGTTATACCTTTCATCTTTTTATTTTCGATCCGGGTTGAATTGCTCCAATTCCGTTACCGTAAAAATTCAATTTTTCTTGTCGGGGTTCGACATTGAACAACTCAATTTATATGGATGTCCAAGTGACATATCCGCCGATGTATTCAATGAACGAATTGAATAGTTTGGCCAGTAGAAAATGGGTCGTTGCTAAGTTACTTTGTCGGCGTGAAATTGTCATCGCTGTTGATTAAACGTGATGTAGATTTTAGAGTATTGCCCGTTCGGAATTTTCATCGTCATTCGCGCGGAAATCGAGAAGCATCGAACCTACTGCGAGCGATTCAGGGATCAATTAACAGCCACCGGAGTTTTTCCAGAAACGTCGGCCCTTCGGGCGTTCGTTGATAATTATATGAAACAATTAAATTACTCCGATCGGGTAGTTCCGGCAGCAGAGAGAGATGAGGCCCTCAAGGCCCGGGAGCTGCTGTTGCATTTTACGCCTAATTATTGGTATAATTCTGTCGAACGACTGAAAATGGTCAAGATGCAGGTAGAGTTAAAACAAGGAAACAAACGAGGACTGCAATCTCAAACCTTTTCGACTTTGTAGTTACAGAACGAAGAATTGAAAGACTCAAGTTTAATTAAGACCAAATGGTCAATTTGGAGCAGCAAGAGGGAAGATAAATGCGATTCAGATTGTGAGATGATAATGAGATTGAACGCTACATGAAGCAGAAGGGGATTACAGCGATGTCTAGTTCACAAATTTTGTAAGTGCTTTTTTGTTCAAATCTGAGTTAAGTACACCAAACATAATAATTGGGACATGCATATTATTGTGCATACTTGTGTTAGTGATGTATTTACAGTTTTTGGAGCCAGCGTCATCTTCAGGATGTGTTAAGTACTTCAAGACTTAAGAAATCTAGTCCATATGTGATAAGTACACAAATTACTCAAAACAAACATTATTTCCTTTAAAACATTTGTGTACTAGACCATTGACAGGAGCACTCTGTGTGATTCAAAAATGAACGAATCTTATAAGGCCAGATACCTATGATAAATTGGCAAAAACATGACACGTGAATATGTCAAAATGGAGTAATCAGATTCCATGATTGAATAAAAAACGATATAATCTATAACGAAATCAAAGCTACAGGAGTTAGAAAATTTAAAAATCGTGGCTGCAATGATATAGACAAAATTGTTCAGACTCGTTTGACACTGTTCTAAATTGAGTGCTGTTTGGATCCTCTGAATGATATCTCACAAGATCTTTGAAATTTCACGTCTGCGTTGGTATATTCGAAAGGTCGAGGGTCAAGAAAATCCGTTTCTGCAAATATCTCGCTTCCTAGGAACTGAATGCAATTTGCATATGTAACTTATGCAATTTCAAGGGAAAACTTTTCCACAATTTTGTCTATCATATTTCCTATACGGTTAACCAGAAACGTAATGCGACGGTATTCAACATCTTAGTAAAGAATCGAAATATGGATAACTTCTAAGAGGCATCCAGAAATAAAAAATATGTAAAAGTCGAGGAATAGTATACACAAAAGATGCTGGTGAGATCTGAACGACGTAACCAATATGGCTAGGAAAAGGAAGGTTTTTGAAAGAAGACAATTTTAAAAATAGCGAGGGATGAGTTTAACTCTCAGTTCATTTATACCTTTCTGAACTTAACAATTATGTTTGATTCCATCGCTTCATCTATTTTCATTCATTAAATGAAATGCCATAATTATAATCATTGTCGATGTATTTGACGAATATGTAGTCTAAGCTTAGAATATGAAAGCAGAAGAAGGACAAGAATAAAAATTAAATAATTGGACGAATGTACAATATCCAAATATAAAACTATCCACAATGATCCCACTTAAAATGAAATAGAACGAAAAATTTCATTCAAGGTATATGTTGCCAAAATAAAATCTCCTTTTCTTTTTCAAATTAAAGCGCCGTGAGGGTGTGAATCTTTGCTGTTGATTAGTTCTTGGAATTTCTTCTATCGGCCTTCTAACTGTTGGAAAACCATCCAATAACCATTTTCATTTCAGGAGTGCAGGCAATAGGATGAAGGAAATCGAAAGCAGGCGTGGTATGGATATGTCTATGGATATCAGGAGAAAATGTACAAGAATAAATATTTAACCTGGTGCCAACCGAGTAAAAATGAAAGGTCCGTATACTTCGGAAAGGATACGCGGAAATAAACTTACATTCCGGAAATGATAACATTTGAAGCCTCAGACCTTACAGGTTCGGTAAACTGCAAGGGTGAGCGGTCTGGTAATCAATTGGAAATACGACTACGTGAATGACCCCTATATATCTATCGCCAGTACTTCATCGAAAAGGATACGTTTTGGAAAATTTCACATTCCACAATTTTAGCAGAAATGGAAGACTAAGCAAGGAGCTTAATCCTGCAGTTGATCGTGGAAGGCAGAAGATGAACTAGATTTCAGTGAACAACAGAAATTTCAAATACTTTCAAGCGAGGGGTGAATCGGTCGTGAATTGTGGTGTACGAAGTAATGGAATTGTTTGGAATTGTCATGAATTTGCTATAAATTTTCGTGAATTTGCTATGAATATTCGTGCATTTGCTATGAATATTCGTGAATATACTCTGAATTTCCATGACTTGCTAAGCATTGTTGTGAATTGCTGTGAATTTCAAATCTGTCAGATGACAATTTGAAAAAATTTATGATTCTAAAAACTCGATTTTGAAAGTTTGAGGGTCGGTTTCACAAAAGTTTAATTGTGCGATTAAAAAACCCTACGTTAATTCGAACCAATCGAATCACTCGTTTTGAAATTTCAACGAATCACGGTGGCTCAAATTAATTTAACGGTACAAAGTTTTGTGAAAACGACCCTAAATGTTTCAATAGTACCAAGGTGTTTGTTGATATTTAGGCAACAATTTCTTCGAACTGATTTGCTTCTCACAAATATGTGCAATGATTTCATCAGCAAATTTTTGAATTGAGCTTGTTTCTGAGACTGTGGATAAAATCCCAGAAAAATTTCAAAAATACGAAATTCTACCAAAATAAGCGGTACGTGGATCTTTTTAGAAAAGCAGTTTGAATATTCTATATTCTTGTACTCAACATAATTTTTTTTCTAAATGAACATGGGGTGTTGTGAGTGCTGAATTCTTCTTGCCCAAGCTTTTAAAGAGGATCCTCAGAGCGTCTCGAAAATTCATTATACAGATGGAGTATCTATAGGCTCAACATGGCACTAGCAAAAATATAATTTCGGAAATCATATTTGGACAAATGCAACGATTCGAACAATTATATATTCAGAATTGCAAACTCACATCAGAAATTAAAACAAAAGAAAAACAAGATTTTCATTTCCCATATATGGGAGAAAATGCTCAGACCTCGAGAATATTTCAGCTCTGGAGAGAATGTTGAATATAGTAATCCCAATCTTCAGCTTTTAAATCGAGTGTCAAACAGATCCAGTTCTTCATAAACTTATTATTATTGGGCATTAGAACCCTCGCTAGAACCTGGTTTGATAATATGAAAAACTTCATTGTCTTGATTAAATATGAATTTCTTTGAAAATAATTTTTATGAACTACCATGAATTGTACTGAATTGCCATGAATTGTATTGAATTGTCCGCGTGTTGTCATGAAATGAGAGTGAATAATACCGGACCAGTATGATTTAGCAACATCATCTCTCGGACTATAAACCGCTTGTAGTGCAGCTTATTTTTGACGTCTGGTTAGGCGCCCTTCGTGACCCTCTTGATTAACAGAGACTCTATAGATGGATGTACTATATGCTCACTCAATTAATCTACGGATCGTGTCTGAGCCGTATGCGGGCAATTTCGAAGGTTCGAAGTACGTTCATGAAACAATTGAACTCAATTTAGCGACCACCGATCGTCCGCTCCCGAACCATCATACAAAGGTGACGGGCGAAAAGAACATCGTGCAGATACACACATTCGGTCGCCGCTAAATTTAGAAAGTCATCAACTAGGCGTTATAACCCGCCCTTTGCCATTTGTAAATTGCCTCTCAGTTTAATTTTCGCATCCACGGTATCGATCGGGAGATCCCTCAACGAAGCTACGTGCAGGGGGCGAATCTCATATTTCGCGATAACGAAATAGACCACGCGGTTTTTTTTTTTCGGCCTTCGACGGACCGGCAGTCGAGCTGCACGGGAGTTCAGGAAATTGAATGGTGGACACTCTCGCGCAGAAAAGTTACGTGGATGCAGGCAGGCATTCGATCATACGAGTGCGAGAGATTGCTCCGAAATAGGAAACGGAAATTTGGAGCCAATTCCAAAGTAACCGTTTCGCCAAAGATCCAATCTGGTTAAAACAAATACGACGGGTTTTTCAGTTGAGCTATCGCGTTTTGGGAGGAAATGCGAGCGATTCAAGAATACAAATATAATCTGGAAAAAGATGTGAAGGAGCCATCAACGGTGAAATTCAAAAGCTGGACTCGAGTGAAATCAGCTCTGAAATGGTGCCGAATATGAGGCAAAAACAGAAGGACGTTTTCGGTTTGAAGCCTACGACATCAAGAAAAAAAATTCTGAATCATTACAATTATCATGAAAAAGGCTGAACTTTGGTTATAAAAAATCATTCTGACTCAATAACAAAACACTATGGACAAAAATAATAGAGAGACAGATTGCAAACCAAGCGACTCAAGTTATGAACAGCATCTAGTTTTTCAAATGTTTACTAGAATTTAAAAGTATTGTTTTCTGATAACAGCAAATGCTGCGATTACAAGATGACCAGAAATGTTTCGGTGTCTTGAGTAACATGTTGTATGGTGAAAAAGTGTAACCTACAATTATAGGAGAATTCAGCATGAACTAGCATTTTATACATTTCCAAAGTATTGAAACTCGGCTAGTGTAACTATGTTAGTTCAATTATTCCTCCACTAAATGGCTAGTTTTTCAATGGACGAGTGTTGGAATAAGTCTTTTGTGTGAGTATAGTAGGTTATTTTCTGTAATTCATTGAATTTTTATTGAAATGAATAGAAGATTTCCATAAATCTCATCTGACGATTTTTGCATTGGAAAATATTGATTGACAGATTTGTTTTCTCTCACAAAAATTCGAAAGATAAAAAAAAATTAGTGTAAGAAAACCATGAAAACTGTACGGAACTGAGATCTTCTCACACGATTTCGTTCCACAAGATGTGGCAGAATGAACGGATTTGAGAATTAGAGAAACAAATGACCACCCCCAGTTCAGAATGACTCCCCAAGTAGGAAGATTCAAAAATTGAAGAATACAATCGATTACTTACAGTGCAAACTATATGAAGGAAGTGAACTATTTCTTCTGAAGGTATCTTATATTCAGCATTAATAAATATGATCAGGCGTGCCTAAATTTGCCAACAAAACGAACATTGAGAAACTGGCCGTCAAAATTGTGATAATCGCTTGGAGCAAGTCTAACGATGATATAATCTCTGAGGTTGCATTTCTCAAAAAACACCGAGGAGAAAAAAGAAATTTGTTCCCTTATGTTCGATTAAATTGCTTTGAGTGACAGTCAGTTGTTAATAGATACAAATAATGTTCTATAAAGGTGTCATACTAAATAAAAAAAAAATAAAGGGAACTATTTCTCTCTACGACATTTTTTTCATAGTTCTGATTATTCCGTAACTACTATGTATTTCTCGAATTGAAATTTATTTTGAATTGTTCTAATAATTCTGGAACTCAGATGGACGTATAGCAATATCTAACGGCATATTCAATTGATATCAATTGATTTTAATACGTATGATTATATTCAAATTTACGCGATTTCAGCGACATCTAGCCTTTCAAATGTAAAACACTGGAGAAATAACGGCGTTTCCAATCTTTCTGCTCAGGGTTGGAAAATACCTGGACTTCTTTTCAAGCCCAACCCGACGGTTTCTTTTGTTTTTTCAGTTTTTTTTTTTTGGACTTTCAGTTTTTTATTTGGATTTCGGTAATTATACAGAACTTAAAAAATTGTGTTAACGCTGTTTCTAGGAATATGATTATTTTGATAAAGCTCACTTGAAAAAACCCGAAAAAACACACTAGGATTCATAACATGGGGAAATTCAATGCCAACATTGTTCTGCTCTATTATCTTCGACTATGAGACAATACCTACTGCCCGAACAGGGTCTATCGCTAATCTGCTGCGATGGTTTGGTTGAATCCGCAAACATAGTCTCCTCTAGTCCGTTACCAATTCATTAATCATGTCCCTCCCTTCCTGTGAGTAGCGTTGACTCATAACTAACTACTCAATCTCAATTATGACTGAACATTCATGAATTTCTTCACCATTGAAAATTTGAAAATTGAAAACATCAATAGAGCAAGCAAGATTTGGGTGAAGCCAGTTAGCCGACGATGGTAGAGTTGCATTACTGTCATTCTTACATTTCAACATTAGTTTGACCCGAAGAAATTTTACAAAATAACCAAGAAGAGATGATGAGAAAAACCCTTCTGTGAAAGAGCGAATAAATTATCTCAAATTTGAATGGTAGGGCTTCTGATAATCCAAGAAAGTGTAGCCAGTAACGGTTGAAGAAGTGGCAAAATTGACACGGACGAGAAAACAAAAGACCGGGATACAGCCCATTCAAATAATAGGATGAGGACCGTAAATATCCGCTACCAGGCAATCTGATAAAAAATTCCGTCATGCCCGATCGGAAATATCAGATCGACCCTAAATATCGCATTTACCCCGACGTCGAAACTTCGCAAAGGGTTCCCCGGGGTACGAAATATCACGGCCCCTCTTATATGTTGATCCAAATGCCATTCTGCCAATTGACCTTTGGAAAATGCCGCCTCCGGCAACCTTCAGGAATGCCCGCCGCCGAATCGGCCGCATCGCGTCGTTTTACCCGGCTCCTAGAATTCGAAGCGACAACAAAGCAGAAGAATTGAATTAAAACCGCCGACACGACTCAAAGCGAACCAGCCGACCCTAAATTTCGGCTGTACGTGACTCGGCCGAGTCCTCTGGAATAATATTCGGCGGGAATTAAAACCGGGCTGTTTTGGTTGAACGGATTAATCCATGGCGGCATTCGATTGGATGGGAAAGATTAGCTTCGCGAGGTGGAGGACGACTCACCTTTTTTTTTTAACAACACAGCAAACATCAACAGAGATATTCTTCAACAAAATGTTGTAGTCTCTTTTAGGAACAATGAATAAAAGCTGTCATCACTTCTGTTGTGCATGTCGCCATTCATCTCAGCTGTGTATTATCATCTCTGTTTAATGCAGTTGGAATTCTTGCCAGAAAGCAAGTTTATAAGAAAAAGTATGATTTAATACACAAAATTTTATACATAATTACAATAAATATTCCTTCAGAACACTTCTCAATAAAAGTTCTCAACCATAATAAATGTAATAACAGCTAGGCCTCTTTGGCATGCTGACAAAGTAGCAATCAGTCCCGAAAATTTAAGTGGGAGAAATTGTCTACCATTTAAAAATGATAGATGAACTATAGGAGATGATTTACGTATTAAAGTGCTATAGTTTCAAAAACTCTAGGTTGAAAATACATCCTGGCAAACTAAGAGCATGTTTTGAATTTGAATTAGAGATTTTTCGAAGGAAATGTACCTTTCTCTATTTCAGTATCGTAATGAATTCATTACACTACTGAAAGAAGTGCTGTAATTAACTCATCACAGCATTGTTTTCAGTTATATTTTTCGTTTTGTGGTTGTCAGTTCTGACCTCCGATCCTTTCAATTTTCAAATCAAATCAATTCAAATTCAGTAATCTGCCGAATTTTGTAAGTCACACCAACTGCCAAGATATAATACAAAAGTCACTAATCTGATTTTGATTTGAATTTCGAGAGCATTTCACGAATCTCGACTGAAATAGAGAAAATATCGTCTAATACTCGTTGCAGAAGGCAATTCCAACACTCATGCTTTCGAAAACTCGCTCCTTCGTCGCTCGTTTTTGAATTTCGCATTCCTGATGGAATAGGAACTCATTCTGCAACTGGTTTTAGTATATACTATTAAGATTCAAAATTAGGCACCGAAGAGGCTCATAGGGGGAATTTCTGTACGTTTCGTAGTTATGTATGTACCAATTGCATTTTTACTTGGTGAAGTTTACGATCAAGCTTTTCAACAAGCAATTTCAGTAATTATTGGTCGAGTTGTTTTTTGTTTTAGCTTATTCCTATTTTCAGATTTTACAATAAGGGTTCAGCTTCGGAGACATGATACAAAAGTTTTCGAGAAATAGAGATCTTTCAATAACATTATAATGGTTTGATCACTATATCCAGGGGCTGGAGGGTTTCCTCCCAAAGTTTTACAGCATAAAATGTTGCGCTCTGTATAAATATCATCACTAAGCAAACTTCAACTCAATATCAGTAAAGCAGAGTCCACCACATTTCCCTCAGGCAGAAGTAGATATACCGAATAATACTGTTGTAAAGACCTCAGACAAAGCGAAATTTTTAGGAATCTAGCTGGACCTCAACACGAAGTGGAAACCTCAGATTGAAAACTTGAACAGAAAACTCAACACCAACCTTTAATGTTATGAAACACCGAGTCCAACTCACAACTTTCAATCAACCCTATCTATGGCATTGTTTACTGGAAAATCAGTACATCTCTAAAGAAAATATTTTAAACGCAGATGCGGTCAAACAGACTTATGAACAGTGACTTTCAGAGGTATTTAAAAAAAAATATTGACTTTAACAACAATATATATATATATATATATATATATATATATATATATATATGTCATGAAATGTGCTACCTTCATACAAGGCCGCAGTGAAGTATTTGAACAGTTTCTACCAAACAAGGAAAATTGATTCTACCCGAGGCAACAACTGACTTTAGCACAGAACAATGCAAGGTACATGAAGATTTACAATGCGTTATGAAAACAGTTTCACTAGTAAAGGAAAGTTAATAATATACTGAAGAAACAATTGGTTGAATTGTTTCTGAAAATCGAACCATACAACTTTCTAGAATACTTCGAATCTTGTGTAGCTAAATCTACTTCAACGATGTAACCAGTGAACTAAAATAATATTATCAATATAAAAACAATGTTTGTACCGTCCTTTTTACCACCCTAATAAGTGATATATCCACAATTTACTGAATTAATTATTCTGTTCCTTCTTGGAATGACGGTCATCAGATTTCAAATTGAAAAGCATAACAACGGTAAGAGTTCAACAGGACCATTATCAGACTCAAATAATGAAAACCTCCTCACTTGATAGACTTTTCTTTTTCTTACGAAACGTGTATCGTATGACCAAGCTTTCAAATTTAAAGGAATTTTGTGGGAATGCAAAATACATACTAATGATACAATAATAATAGGAGAACGAAATTTAATTGCCTGAAAACCTTTTTTCTTATCAGAACAGCTCTACGTATTTCTTGCTTGTATTCTATGAAGGCCACGGTCACAAACAAGAAGCTCAACACCCTCCTCCCTTGCAAATGAAGTTTTCCGACTCGTGGTCTAACAATGTAGCTTCCCCAGCAAGTTTGCTGAATAATTTGACCTTGCTATATAAACACTTAATTGATATTGATGAAGCTCCGTTCGCAATATTCATCGTATGTAAATAAGGTGCTGATCTATGCGGAATCCGTCAGCTCTTCGAAAACCTCGCATGATTTTCCGTCCATATTCCCGATAACAATTCATCACCAACATCGTCGTTCATTGATAAACATTTTTATTCAATCCTTGGGTTCAAGGAAGTTTTCGTGAAATATGCGAATTTGTCGAGTGTTTAACTTCGTTTGAAATTCAAATAAAAATATGAAAACGCATCGGCGGGAGTAATGTTACGTATCGACAGGAAACCACGTCGACAAGTAAATAGATGATGTGGAGGAATTGGAGGAACCGATTAAGGCCAAAGCGTGCATTGTTACCCATACGAGAAAATGATCCTTGCGATTTCGGTTTTTATTGAGTGAGGAACTTGAAAAGATTCTACATGATCGTTTTCACCGAAATACGAAATGTAATTGTTGGTTCGAATTCTAGATTTACTAGAAAATAATTTATGCAATTTCAATTCTACACAAATACAAGATATTATTAGAAAATAATGGTATTTGAATACCATTCCTGGTATGGCATTTCAATCAATTTTCCTTATACGGCCTGAAGCACGAGAGAGAAATTGCTCGAACCTGAAGTAATTTCAGTTAAATAGATACAGGAGCTGACATACTTTACATACTAGAACCAACCATGCAGTCTTAGCGGCAGTACTCTCCGAAGAAACATAATATTGGTTCATTACAATGCTGATCAAAATTCAGATGAGTTTCAATAAAAACGTAATTATACAGCTTCAGTCCATACTAGTCTTGAACTAAAGGTGAAAACAATAAGAACTTCGTTATTTTAAATACGAACACCTTATTTTTTATCTTATATCATACAGAAAAAAATAGCTTCTAAACTATTTTAATATATACTTATATATTGATCAATTTATGTGTGATCAAACTTACAATTTGTGCTTTGAGGTCCTTCGTACATACTATAGGTGACAGCCATTGATGAATATTAATATATCTCTTTGGGATGAGCTTCATACAAGTGGCAGTCTGCTGATAGTCCATAAAGGGAACAGGTGCCTGAATTGGCGAGCCTGCTGCCTGAATTGGCGATCCCGCCTCTTGGAGCACCACCATTTTCAATAAAACGACCGCACAATATTAAACTTGGCGACGAAAATGTCAACACATTTCACAAAATGAATAGCGTTAATGGCAGAGGAAAAATAGGAGGTTTTTATGTTAAGTATTAAATTCCTTCCCGCAGATAATACCCTGAATATTGTTCATCGGATCATCGGTTCCATTTTAAGGCACTTTCTGGCGCGTCTAAGGCCAGGTCTCCACGTCAAACTTGCAATCAGTCGCTAGAGCAAAAAGTCGATATCGAATGATTACGGAAATATTAGCGAAACACTACCAGTGGTATTCAAATCGGCCAGTGGGCTTTGGAGCTGAAAACAAATGAGACCAGTGTAATCGGGCGGGTTTAATAGCCAGTCGGAACACGTACTGTCGCGGAAAGGTAAAAAAAATTCAGCGGAATTGTGCAGATCCGAGAGACAAGAATTGTCGATATACGTAATCATCTATCAGATTGTTCGGTCCAAATTTGGGTCAATGAAGCCGATGCGTATTATTAAGGAGGCACAATCGGACGAAATAATACAGCAGTTAATAATAACCAAACCTGCGACACATTTTTCCTTTTTTTATTTCGAAAAGTATGAAAATGGTCGAGGATTTCTGTGCGAGACACCTATCTATGGCGGAAAATATGAATAAAACCGAATACCTTATCTTCTATTTCTATGATGCGAGCGAAAAATTTCCTCATGAAACCTCACGTTGTGGTCGCACGGCCAGGAAGTTTCATGGAAAAAAATCCTGACGATTACGTAAGTAATATTTCTTCCTCTAGGAGTGCGAAATCGCGTCGAAACGAAAACGCACGGTTTAAGTCGAATCGATGACTTACTTTCGCTCTGAACGTCATGTGATTGCATTAATGATGACGCCGAAATGAGCTAATTTGTAGTCAGGCCTTTATCGCGATGACCCTTCGACGTCACACTGAATGCGTGGGTTTCATTCGGCGATATACGTAATGAATTACGAATTTTTCAGTGGTTTTGGAAATTTATACGTTTGGCCATTTCGACGTTTTTCGCTCAAACACAAAGAGCTATCACGAAATGATTTGACTGAAATACTTTTTTGTTATTGGAGCTTCCGTATAATGTCTTCCTTCCATAATATGCAGGGAACTATTTGCGTGAAAAATAATTGTCATAATTCTCAGGAGAATTTATTCTAATTTTCTACAATTGTTTCCTGAGAATCAGAGCGAGATAATTTTTCAGCTAAAACGTTTTGTCCATCTAAATTCACTCAGAGCCGTTCAGATAATCTTGGGAAAAGTGCTGGATCCGATAGAGAACCCTTGACAATCACATGAGAACAAATTGAAGACAATGCGAAATGCGCAGAAACACCTGATCCCTAGTGTTTACGTAGTCCGCTCTACACGCATTCCAACCTACATCGAAGATAAACGATACCAAGGGATGAAAATAATTAATTGCCGGAGGATGTTATTCCGCTAAACTCCCTCTTTTATGTGCCCAACCTGTGATTGTATGTATAACCCTTTCGTTCGAAAAAAATAGCGCCACGATTCATGGAATATTGAACGAGTTTGGGGTGGTGTTTAAAAGTTAGCAACACCCGGAGACCCGTTCTAATTTTATCCGACCCCAGGGGTGAAATAGCGAAAGCATCTATCGTTCCTTTGCACCTGTCCGTGATTCCAAACCGTATACTAATTTTGCCGGGATCGCAATAAAACGCGAATCGTACCCAAATACTGCACAGCGCTAAATTTTAGGGAAGGTTTACACGTTTCTCCGAAAATGGTATCCTCTATTCATTTGCATCTATTCACTGTAAAATATTGATTGGAACGGAAATTCGCAGAACTGAAATTGAAGGGTTGCAGCCACGAGGGCACTCGGCACGAATCATATTATTGTGATTTCAACGAAAATGAGACTTTCCAATTCGAAAACAATGCGGCGAATATCGGGAAATTCTTGTATTCTAATTCTTTTTTGCCCCTTCGCGAAATGGGATGTACAGGATTGGCAAAACTTGTCTAGGGAATCTCAAAACCAGTGACTTCCAAAAGAACATTCAGGGATTTTTCCCAACTTCGAAAAATTTTAGAAAATTTCATTTTCGATAGTTTATTCGATGTTGATTATCACTTTTTTGAGGGCAGAACTTTATCATCAATCATTTTGAAAACAACCTGATTTATCAGAAGCGAGTTATGATCGAATGTGATTATTCTTCAGAAAATGTTTGGATTATTTTGAAGGTAGTTGTTCACGAGATAATTCGCCAAAAAAAGAGAAGGATTTTTTCGATTTTCGGTTCAATGTGGAATGAAGTTGGCTTAGTCACTATCTAAGGAAGTCCACTCACGTACAGTTTTAACTGTCAGTTTCAACTGTTCGTATCTCTCAGTTGAACTGTACAGTTGAAAGAATAGAGTTGAACTAAGACCGAAATACCCACTCACGTTCAGTTTGAACTGACAATTTGAACTGTACAGTTTCAAACGTACAGTTCAACTGTTCAGTTGAAACTGACAGTTAAAATTGTACGTGAGTGAACGGCCTCATATGTATGATTAGTCGTGAGTCCTTGATATTAAAATTTTCCAAAAGTGTTTGAAAATGAAGAAATTCGTTTCAGTCGGAATTACTCACAATTTCGTACCGGCAATGTTGAAATGAAAATTCTATTATTAACGTAAGTCGCGGCTTTTTATCTGCATACTTATTACGTTCAGGAGAAAAAAACGTGAATAGATAATAACGTTTTTACGGTATCTAACCAAATGTTTACCATTACATTCAATCGCTATCAGTTATATCCACGGGAAAATACTATCCTTCTATTATTTCACCATATCCATATGTATTTAGGAAAATTATGTTAGTATTTCCATATCGAATTCGAAAAGAGTATACGAACGATCATTGGAACGAGAAGATAACATCGCGAGAAATGTTTCATCGCAGATGACTCAGAATGGATAAGGAAAAAATAAATGCAAATACTTGTAGTAACGAATATAACTCCAGGTACTCCACATCTAAATTACTAGGATTATCACGTTGGAACTGAAGGGAATTTCATACCTACAATGGTAGCTCCCAAGACGAAAATATGCGTCATCAGTTTTTCATCAGAAACGTCTTACCGGTATAATCTTCAAAAGCCCTCCCGATGAATCCCTTAAATGCGTCGTGAAAAGCCGAAAATAACACAAAAACCGCGTTTTTCCGAAGAGCAATTTCGCATCCTTCGAGTGGGTCGGATTGTACGCACGTGTAAACCGCCCCTTACGCCGAGTTTTCGTCGCCGGGAATATCCAGTTTCGCAGCCCTTTGAAAGTTTCCGCCTGACGTGTCTGCTCATACACCTAGCGCCGAAGACAAGTCGAATGGGTTTTCGACGAATGGCAACAGACAATTTGCAATTTAAATCTGCGGATGCCGTGTCCGAAAACTTGTGCCATAGTTAATAGCGAGTTTAGCGGGGATGGGAGTTCTGAGGTGGCACGAAAACCTTCGATTTTTTCCGCTCCGAGGGTGGCGTAACGGGGGTGAAGTGGAAAATATCGGGAAATGGTAAAGACTATATTTCATTCCGGGGCCCCAATAAAGAATGATAAGGGCATTATAAAGATTCCCATATATGACGTGACGTGATCTGATTCGATCACGGAATTTGGCCATTCCGAAAGAATAGTTTTTTTTTGTTCAGTTACACAAAACAACGAGAGATCCTTTCCATGAGGATAATAACTGAAGTAAAACCAGAAAATTCGATTTTTCTGCTGTTGCAGTGGGATTATCAAATTATTTCATGGTAAATCGTTTGGGGACCTTAAAATGTACCACCTATCGTTTCATTTTTAAGGAAGTATAAATCATTTCCAATTGTTGGCCAAATCATCAATTACAGCTAGAAGATATAGTCCAGTCGTTTTAGGGTTTTCACCTCGGGAATCGAGAGAATTGGCTTGTGAAAGCCTTTATTTTGACTCAAAACTTGTCTCAAACCCTAACAACTGTAGGCTGTAAGCGTCCATAAAATTCTAACTGTCAAAGGTTTTGAAAACGACTTCTCGCAAGTTTTCCTCAATTATCTCGATTCCTATCAGATTTTCGCTATTTTTATCCATTATAAATATTGTACAGGAATAAATTCTCCACAATGTTTGTTTCAGAAGTTTTTTGTACTTCCACAGTTTTTGAGATAGAGGGCAGTGAGCGCGCAGTGTTTTACTAAGTCGGGTATCATTCGAGAGGAGAACATATTTGAAGGAGACCACCGACTGAGCTCTAATGATACACTGCGCGCTCGCTGCCCTATATCTCAAAAACAGTTCAAAATAAAAAAAAAAATCCTGAAACATTTAAGAAAAATGCGGGCTTGAAAAACCGTCCCAATTCACTAGAGAAAAAAATGTGTGAATAACCCTAATTTGTTTCTATTATAACTACAATCAACAACCCCCCCTAGTTTAGGTTATTAGAATACATAGGCCAGATTATGCATACAACCCAGTTCGGAGCATAAAGGAACTAAGTAAGTATTTCATGATGACTCCGAAGATATTCGATAATAAATCATCCTTTATGTAGGCACCCACCCGCACCGACAACACAATGTCAATTGAACATCCGATTGTGCTTTCTTGTCCGTGGAATACATCGACTTCATCGACTTAATGTTGATTCTGCACAAGATAACTCACGTACGTGTTCCGACCGAAATGAGATCATTGTACAAATAATTGCGAAAATTATGACTAACTGGTGTGCGCCTTCGAATAAAGACCTTATTCTTCCATAGAAAGGATTGGGATATTCCTGAGATCAGTTTCGGCGTATTTGAACGTTTTACAGGTGATGCAATCTCGTAATTCATTTTTGAGAAAAATCAGAAACATCGATTTTGTAGAAATATGTTGGGTGAGGACGAATTCTTGCGTCAAAAGAAAGACGAAAACAACGTAGCACGAAGTGAAGAGCCCATCAATATTGGTTGCAACGTACCGAAAAGGTTATCTGGTTCAACTTGACATTGATTCAAGAGTTCGGTGTTAGAACTTCGATGGTTGGCATTGAAGTTGAATGCTGAAACTTCGATGGTTGTGCTCATTTTTATAAATCATTTTGAATCTTCTTTATTAATGGTCTTAGACGAGTGGATAAATCTCCATGCTATTCTTATCTTTTTCATAGGTGTATCAACAACGAATTCATGAAAGATGTTCATTATCTCGTCAAATGGCTACATAGCATGTACTCTATTCGTTAGTCCAAAATGATTACTAACTAAGCTTTATGGCGTTTAAGTTTCTAGTTTTTTCTTCGTGTAACATGAATAACTGTGGTAGTTTCTTGTAGTTATAATTGTGTATCACAGAACAGTAAAAATATTTCTGTGAGTTTATGATTTCACAGTTTCTTCTCTTTCGAAGAAGTTCAAAAATAAATTCAGACTATAAAAATAAGATCCGCAAATCAATTTTGAACTCAGTATCTCTGAAGTTGAACGAAAAAAATGTGAATTGTCTCATGTCCAAAGAAAGCATAATTTATACTCAAGAAACTCACTTATTTGAGAGTTTGATCAAAAAACCTTGGAAACTACAAGCTTCATTAGAAAAACTCCAAAAAGTTCGAAAACTAGAATATTGTAGTTTGGAAATAAAGACATTTATGTACCTATGAAATTCAACATTCTGTCAGGTGTATGATCTATTCATTTGATCATATTGATATTGATTATATTTTAATGACATAATCTATTCTACGAGGTTCTCACACTGATCAAATTTCATCCAATAAAACCTCGTAAAATGCCCGCGTCAATACCTAATGAATGTACTGATTCATAACACTGAAAATTTCATAAAACGAGAATGAACCACGAACAATCACTCAATTTTCGCCGACCAAGAGCACAACTCTCCGTAATTGCGCTCTACTAGGAACGAATGGAGTTCATTACGCATTTAATGAGTGTTTAATTGTTCCGAAAGAATTTGGCTCCTTTCAGTAGCCTATAGTAAGAATCGCTTCCGACGTTGAAACAATGCCTTAATAAATTACTCGGACCATGGCTTGCGTTCATTCGGTCGAATATTGACGGATTTCCACTCGCCTTTTCAACTACGGTATTTTCAGAGGAAAATTCCACGGGTAACGCGATAATCTGTTCGAGTTAAGGGAGCCGGTGTCAAAAAGGCCGAATGATCTGTTCGTCGCTCACAATGGTATTAATTTAGATTAACTGCTGCGAATCTCCGGAAAAGCTCGGAGGGAAAAACTCCGTTTTTTATGCACTAATTGAAACACATCCTTCGCGTTGCTTTCCAAGCATATCTGCAACAGATTGATATTTTCATTTCATTCACAAGAGAAAATCGTAAATGTCATCAACTCGAGAACTGAGGAACAATTCCAAAGGAATCTCATTTCAGAGTGACGGGGGAAATTTTTCGAGGAATATTTGGATCGTAACACGATTCTGCGAACTGAAAGTGAAGTAATGCAATGTTCCCACACATAAAAAATCCAATATAAAATTAAGCTGGACGCTTTCCCATTATTAATGTTGTTATTTCCCGCTTTTCCGTCCCGTTCGAACCCTATAATGAAATGTGTTCCCAATTAATTACTGGCGTCTGAAATTGAAAATACAATATTGATGGATTAGGGTCGCGCCATGGGAAAGGTTTCGATTATCGTTCAGTGAAAACAAGAAAGTCCAAATTTTCCCCCTCGAAATTGGAAAAAGGAAAGTTATGTCTGATAAGAAAAAACTGAAAGAATAAGGAAAGAGCTGGACTAAAAAAACTCGAATTGGGATAAATTCATGATGAATCGAGATGTCGTTGAATCTGGGAAATGACGAAAATCATAAACTGTCTGACCTTTTAGTCGGGAAGATAACTTAACGGTATTAACTGAAGATCAAAGGAAACAAGGACAATATTTAGAGTGTTTTTTCTGGTGATGTATGTTAAATTGAAAGAAGAATGAAGTGGAAACTGTGATTTTGGAATATATCTAATTTACACAATTTATCTCAAATTGTCACCAGTTGTATGATTGATGTCAGGGTAGACAACCAAGAAAATAACGTTGGGACAGTCAATCGTTTTTGTCGAAAGAGATACACAAAAAAAATCCTAGCTCAACTATACCATTTCGAGTGTAATTCCGAAAAAAAAATCAATTAACATTCAGAAAACACCACTCGTATTTCAGATTAATCAACTGTACAGGGTATCCCAAATGGCTTGATTTCGACTGTTTCAGGTACTTCTGGACTAGATAGGTAAAAACTTCGTGAGGTGTCCTGGGCTCGATTTTTGTAGAAACACCATTAGTGAAAACCGTCTCACGATATCTTCATTTTTTTTCAAATTTCGATCTCGAAAATGTGCCAATACTTTTTCATTTACGAAAATATCTGAAAACGATCAAAACTTTCTAGAAGTGCTTTTTTCCCGGAAATAAGAAACTTTATTCAATTTTTTTTTGTCGTGAAAAAAAAAACTTTAATATATTAAATACGAACGCATTTTTTTAAATTTTATTTCATAAAAATAAATTCAGACATAAAAAAATTTAAAATAATGTCTTATTCCCAGTTAAAAAGTGCTTGTTGAAAGTTTTTATCTTTTTCAGATATTTTCGAAAATGAAAAAGGCACATCTTCTGATTCGAAAAAATTTCAAAATGTTGTTATATCTCCAAAACAAATGGAGATATCGTGAAACGGTTTTCACTATTGGTTGTTTCACGGAAATCGAGCCCAGGATTTCTTTCAATGTTTTTACCTATCTAATCTAGAAGTACCAGAAACAGCCAAAATCAAGCAATTTGGAATACCCTGTACTTAGCTGTATTTTCAAAAATATTTCGAAAGATAAGTATTCTGACGTCGAACACAGAAATGTTTGAAAATATTGTTTGATATTCGAAAGCAGAATTAGGCAATTTTATCATAGTTCTCCGCTGATTTTCCTTTTTATTACTTTGTCGAAGTCAAGCTTGTTTTCTTCAAAGTAATGAAAACGAAAATCATAAAGCAGAATTCCTTATTCTGCTTTCGAATATCACGAAAAATTTTTAAACATTCCAGTGTTCGACATCACTGTTACAACGTCAGAATATTTTTGAAAAACTTGCACGCCAAAATACAGCTCTGATGTTTTTCTGAAATTCAATTGACGATTTCTGGAATCAGAGTGACTAATCTGAAATACACTTGATAGATTCTGAAAAACACCTGGAAACAGTTCATTTTTGAGATGGAAAATTATAAAGAATATCCAATTTCGAGAGAGAATTCTCCAGAGATCGCCTCTAACAATCCCTCGTTTCCCTGAACTTCATCTTTAAAGAAGATTAGAGGGAGATTTCATTACAATTCTGGAGTAAAAACGGAAGATCTCGCCGGATTTCTTTTCCGTTTTGCATCCAACCCGGAGCTAATCTCAGGACAAATCGTATACCAATCGCGATACAGGAAAAACAAGGATCGAAGGAGCAACACCATCCAGTCGTTCGTCTTACATCAAGAGGACGTCGTCCAGAGAAAAATCACAGATAACCAGTTGAATATAAACATAAAAACAAAAATCACTGTCCGCCGTCACATCGGCGCTTTCGTCGCGACGTCCGTCGACCTTGCCCGTCGACACACGGCAAAACCAGGGGGAGAAATATCAAAAACAACGGCGTGACGTCAACTGGCCCGCCGGACTCGTACGGGACCGCGGAAGCGAAAACAATGCCGCCGGAGGAATGCGCATAACTGAAGCGGCTCGGCCGCGGACCGAGTCACGGACTGGCCCGGCGCGCGTTCCACGGCTGCGCGAGATCGCTGCCGGCCGAGTGCTTCGGCCGATCCGATCCGGGACTACGGTTTTCACGCTGCCGAAACTGCTAGGGAATTGGCTTCATTTTTCTCCGAGGCAGGCGGCGGTTTTCTCATCATTGAAAATTGGGGATTGGGCCCGTCATTCGGGACAAACAAATCACAATAATTCCGGAAGTTTCCCGACAATTTTCCGGGGGAATTCGGAAAAAGTACGAGTGGAGGTTTCGCGATCTTGTAAAACGGCGATGAACGAAAGTTTCTCGTAGTTTTGTGACGAGATTTGGCATTGCCGAAGTTTGATTATGACTGAATAAAAATGGAAAAATTTTACCTATTTTTCGTTACAATTTATTCATGATGAATGAGGAGTGGAAAAACAAGAAAAATTTGTAAAAATATGAAACGTTCAATATATTGAGTATCGAAATTGATTCCTCGCTCAACACTTGGTGAAACATCTTTGGTCAACTGGAAAATAAAAACACAAGAGTACGTTCACAATATTTTAATATATTAAACATCTAATAAGTCGACATGTTTCGGGTTTAGTCTTGAGAATGGGATAAAACCTGAAACATGTCGACTTATTAGATGTTTAATTTATTGAAATATTGTGAACGTAGTCTTGTGTTTTTAATTTCCAGTTGATATTGAGTATGATTCATTCCAGTCAGAAACTCTAGAACAGTTATAGTAGGTTTCATGCTAAATCGAAAGTTTATGAAACTCCTTGCGATATTTTCAGAAGCTATCATCCCCTCTAATGCGTCTTGGTAATGCATCCAACAATCGTGAAGGCATATTATATGATGGAAGAGATGGGGTGCTGAGGATGAATAAAATAATCATGCCTTGTTTTACGTTTTACATCGACGAGTTTTGCCGAATCTTGTGAAATGTTGTGGCTGATTGAAGGAAAATGGCAGCCGATTCTTTAAAGAACAGGTAGAGTAAGCATATTTCATACTATACATGGGATAAAAGAGTATTCTAAAAATCAAATGTTTAAAAGAGAACAGGTGAATTAAATAATATCAACCTTATAGAAAAAAGACGTTAAATCCTGTAAGTGCGCAATGAATCACTCAATGTATCTTGTATTCATTAATTCTGAAGCAACTACCACCTTCTTGAAAATTCAAATTTTCGTTATCGACATATAAAGACGAATTAAAAAAAAAATAACTTGAGACTGAGAACTGCGGAAGTTAAGGTGACGAAGAATTACGAGTTCTGGTGCAATAATTTTTATATTGGAATCCCTATTTTAAGACCTCATTCGTGTGACAATTATATTTCATCTCGTTAATCAATAAAAAAATCTGTCGACAGCCTTAGTCAATTGCTTCCTCACGAGACATTTTTCATGAAACAGTAACTGATGAAACAACTACCAAATATGAATTTGTCATTTCATGAAATCATAAGAAAATTGGGTGAAAATTCGTGAAAATCGATCGTTCAACCAAGTTGGTCCAATATTTTCTCCAATTATGAGTACAAAATGTGTCATCTAGTAACCAGAGCTTATTGAACTAAAGGAGGGGTTTTCATGGCTACTCTAATATATCACGAAATAATGGGACATATTTCTCGTTCCTACAATGTGCATCTTGATACGGACAATTAATTGCCTTCAAGTTTCAATTTTACCCGCATATCAGATGACTGGAAATCACCCCGATTTTTGTAGTGGACGAAACATAATGTCACAATATTTCGTTAAAAATAAATTATAGTAGAAATGGAAAACCCTTCTTCTTCAACTGATTATTTCCTGTCCTACTCCAAGTACACTGTGTCCCAAATTGGGTGAGACTGTAAGGTATCTCAGCTATTATTGAAGATAGAGACATACGGTTTTCGCGAAACTGTGTCAATTTTTTGTAAATCTTTCAAAGCCACAAACAGAAATATTCCAACTAATTTTGTTTCTAAAATACAGGGCGAAAACGAAAATGTGCACTTTTGGGGATGTTATTTCTCGGGCCCTGTATGAGATAGAGAAAAAATGAAATAGTATATTCTAAAACGAGTTGCAGAAAGAGCGAGTTTTCGAAAGCATGAGTGTTGGAATTGCTTTCTGCCACGAGTTTCAGCCGATATTTTCTCAATTTCAGTCAAGTTTTCTGAAATATTCTCGATTTTCGAATAAAAATTCAGATTAGTGACTTTTATATTGTATCTTGACAGTTGGTGTGACTCACGAAATTAGACAGATTACGGAAGTTGAATTGATTTGATTTGAGAATTCATAGGATCGGAGGTCAGTACTGACAACCAAAAAATGAAAAATATAGCTGAAAACAATGCTGTAATGAATTCATTACGATACTGAAATAGAGGAACTGCTTTTAATAGATTATTTCAAGTGGAAGTCAGTGGCGTAGTTGATTTTTTTTCTTCAATTTTCCTGATTTTCGACGTCTCGATAATGAAACCAAGAAAACACGTGTCGAATGTTCATTGTGAGAATATCCATAGTTTGATTGCACCAGATAACTTCTCCTTAAAATGATTCCTTTGTACAACGATATATAAAATTTTTTCGTCAAATACCAGAGTCGAAAAGTATATTTTCTCGTGTCCCTCTCCCCTTTTTTAGAGAAACCAAGAAAACTAATCGGAGAAAGTGGATAAGACGGATTTTTCCCTCCAACGACTCCAAACTCGTATCATCCAAGACAACAAACCCGAAATAGATCATTAACCGATTAAATAATCGTATCGGATTGAAGACCGTCATAAACATCGGTCTTTAGCGATCCACGTTCAAGATTCCCCTCTTCCGTGCCCAGAGTTCATTGCTGCTGATGAACGAGCCCGCGAAGAAGAACACCGGAGCAGCGGTCACCGATCCATTGTAACAGGGAGTCATCCACCTCTTCGAACGAAACCGGCATAACACTACGACCGAAGGTGTATCCAAATTTTTGACGGTCATCGCGTTGGGTAATATGTGATGTTCGGGATTTGGTAATCGGTTTTCGGCGTTAACAGTACCCGATGCCGTTCTTTGACACCAATAGGTCGGTGCGGACGCTCGGAATCAAGTCGTTAAGTCTCTTTACGTTTTACGTATTAAATTGGATGATTTTTCGGATTTACTAACGAGCATATATTCTCCGTTGCCAATTTATTGGGATCAGTTATAACTCAATTATTATTCTGAATTGAGAGAATCTACTAACTGAACAGCAGAAAATAAACAGTCATTTCGAATTGCCCAAGAGAATTCAGAATATGTTTCTGATTGTTAACCTCATCTCCTACTTTTCCAAATATTTTGATGATTTCTCTGATTTAGCTTATGCTCAATTCATATTATTGGCAAGTATTGAGCATAGTTGAGTGATATTTTCTCCCTTTGAAACTGTTTACCTAGAAAGTATACTTACAGCCAGTATACTTACTACTGGGAAAGGCACAACTTATTTCAACTCAAGAAAAAATTAAGGTTGAAGACGACTCACTAGGGTATGTGAAAGACAGAAAAATCAGGGCATGCCATTTGAATAAAATGAATAATTGGCAATTTTTAAAGATTATTCAAAATAATTGCAGCGTCTCTGTAGAGTTATCCATAAATTTTCAGGGGGCTTGAGATATTTTCGGAAAATCAACTGAAAAAAACAATTATCTAGAACGGTTTTCAAGATATAATATCGTCAATGATTAATCAAACAATGAAGTCTTATATAGACTTCAAAATATTACAAAGTTTGATAGTTCGATATCTTATTTCTTGTTTCATTGTTAGACAACAATTTTTTTTTAAGAATTGGTCTTTGACAAATTAGTGCATAAGTTGTGCACGAGGGCCTTCCTTCTATTGTTTAATAGTATATTCTAAAACAAATTGCAGAATGAGCTCCTATTCCAACACTAATGCGAACTTCGAAAACGAGCGACAAATGAGGAATTGCCTTCTGCGAGGAGTATTAGACGATATTTTCTCTATTTCAGTCGAGTTTTGTGAAATACTCTCGAAATTCAAATGAAAATTCAGATTACTGACTTCTGTATTGTATCTTGGCAGTTGGTGTGACTTACGAAATATGAGAGATGACGGAATTTGAATTGATTCGATGTGGAAATTGAGAGGATCTGAGGACAGTTCTGACAACCACAAAACGAAAAATATAACTGAAAACAATGCTGTCATGAATTCATTACAGCATTACTTTTAGTATTGTAATAAACTCACCACGATACTGAAATAGAGAAAAAAAATTTCCAATTGATTTTTGTTCGAGACAATGGGAAATTTCAGAAAACTTAAGAGACCTCCCATTTTTTGTTTCAATCGTTATACATATAATATCTACCATTGAAATCATGAATATCGAAGAACTTGTAGAACATGTAAATTATGAGTAGGTATATAATGTCCATCGACATTCTCATTTGAAAAATTTTGTATCATTCTGTTAGCAGTTATGTATGACAGGAAATAACGAGAATTTCTTCCACCAAATAAAAATGAAAATTTCAAATTGGATATTAGCATCAAAACTTTTCTTTCGCCCTTATTTCAAGCAAAACACGAGTAGTATACTTCCTATTCACTAAAATGAACCTCCAATGTGATTTGAAATTTTCGAACATGGAAACAAACCTCGTAATAAAATAGTTGAGACGAATCAAGTTCAGTTTTCAAGAAATCCCATCAATGTTTCATTTAGAAATTTTCGAATTTCAAAAAAAGGTACGAGACATTTCATGACTCAACTGGTGAATAACTCTTGAACAATCACACCTTTGACTACCTATTGAATACAACATCGCAGTAAATTAATATTCTGAGGTATACGACAGTGACTAAAGAAAAGGTTTTGTGTGCAAAATAATATCAGTAAGAAAATGGGGAAAATTCGAAAACGTTCATGAGACGCCAAAGTATCGCCAACCGATCTAAATCGGTACGGGATTATCGTTGCGGATAATGAAAAATAAAACAGGGCGTGATACCGATGGAATATCGAATTGCCGTGAATCTGGTGTATGTGCAGGTCTAGCTAGCGTTGTCATTAATTCAACGCTACTGGCGCGTCGTGGAAATTACTCAATACGCATTCTCTACACCGAGCGAGACCAGTTGATATATTGGTTCTTCGCGGGATTGTTCTCCTTTTCACACACGTTCCTCTGCAGGGGAAAATTTCATTCGAAACGCGATAATTCGACTTTTTTGCTATTCATTCATATTTATTTTGCCTACTTGAGAAAGTTCTGGGAAATTTTTGGTTTAATCAAAACACCCTCTCTTGGTACTTCTTTAAGAAGTACTAAACTGAATAAAGAGCGAAAATAAGAAACCGGAGCAATATGTTTGCGTGACTGTAAACGTTCATCCTTCTAGGCATCGAGTTTTTCGTAAAAAAAAACATGAAAATATGGAATGATTAATTCGGAACCCTCGTATAGCAGCTTGCTCGAATTTGTGTTCTTAATGAGCCCACCAATCATTACCCTGAAATGGTGAAACTCAGAATCAGGGCACGTACTTAAACAATTACGTTTACGAATGATAAAACGCCCAGCGGGACACTTTGGATGAATATCTGAATTTTCCAGCTAAACGTTGAATTCAGCCGCTCTTATCCCAAAAATTCAAAACGTCGAGTAGAATAACTATTTACCATACCTAGTTAGGTTGAAGGAGTTTACTGGCGCATTCACCATTTTGCATATTCGGTAAAAAAATATGATCTGAAATATTATATGCTGAATGAAATTCCAACACGAATGCGAAAATTCGAAAGCGCCTATATTTTCTCTATTTCAGTCAAGTTTTGTGAAATACTCTCGAAATTCAAATAAAAAAATTCGGATTAGTGACTTTTGTATTGTATCTTAGCAGTTGGTGTGACTTACGAAATTTGACAGATCACGGAATTAAAATTGATTTGATTCGAAAATTGATTGGATCGGAGGTCAATACTGACAACCACAAAACGAAGAATATAACTGAAAACAATGCTGTAATGTGTTTCATTACAACACTACTTTTAGTACTGTAATGTCCCAAATTGCTTGATTTCGACAGTTTTAGATAACTCTGGACTAGATAGGTAAAAACTTCAAACGGTGTCCTGTGCTCGATTTTCGTGAAAACACCATTAGTGAAAACCGTTTCACGATAACTTTTTTATTTACGAAGATATCTGAAAACGATTAAAACTTCCTAGAAGCTCTTTTTCATCGGAAATAAGAAACTATATCCAAATTTTTTTCTCGTGGAATGAAACTACTTTTTCATTTCAAATACGAACGCATTTTTTTCATATTGTCATGAAAAAAAAATTTGGATGAAAAAAATTAAAATAATGGTCGCGTTCACCGAACGAAGATTTTGCCACCGCTCCGCTACCGCTACCTAGCATAAATTGAAAGCGCTCCCAAAATGCCCGCTTCTCCAGGACGTGTTGAGTTTGTAGCGTATGTGCCACCGGACGATTCCGCAACAGTTCCACGACTGTTACGTTCGGTGAACGCGCCCAATGTCTTATTCCCAGTGAGAAAAGGCTTATTGAGAGTTTTTATCTTTATCAGATAAGGAACTCGTGATGATTCTTTCTTTTGGAGAGACAAAAATATTCAAATTACTTCAAATAACATACAAATGCAAAAAAAGCTCGATTTAGACCATCTTCTATTTATCGAAATCGTGTATTTTCTGGCTCCAAACTGCTAGAACTTTTTTATAAATATTAGACTCTGAGTCGCGATTGCATCCGACAAATTTGTTGATCCGCCACTGCCAGAAACTGGAAATACAGTAAGAAAGAGGAACTAAGGGTTATACCCGAAAACCGCAACTGCTCACAACTTCCTAACAAGTTGAGTTCGGTAATGTATAGAGGAGACAGAATTGAATTCAACTCGGGACAAATTTCCCCCTGAAGAGTACGTTGCATGTTTTTTTTCACTTCGGCGAGTTCAATTTCTTTCAGGATCAGTTTAGAGCTGTGATAATCAACACTTCCCAGATTGTAAAACAAATTTCAACAAACATCAAAAACACTTTGAGTACTCAAAGAAACTGGATGAAAATTTAAGGGTAACGAGAAAATATAGCTTCTGCAGGTAACAGATCAGGTTTACTGTTTTGCGAAAAAACTTGACATGCTCAGAGATCAATCTGCTCCTAAAAGTTCTTGAGAATTATACAAAAATTGAACAATTTCTAACAAAATGATCTCATCCCCTGTCGACTGCGAATTCTCGATGAAAACTGCCTTACGAGCCTAAAATTTCATTTCGATTTTCCCAACAGATACTCCGGGGGAGAGAGCAGTAAGCGACAGATCCAATTTGGCCCCATAGCTTTTTATGAAATTTCCGAGCAACATAAAAATTTCATCAACTCCGTCGGACCCCAGAAGAAGCTTATTAATGGAATGAATAAATTCAAAATTTCAAGGGAGCGTTGCGAGGTGGCTTCGGGCTCGGAAAAACTGATCCGCCTATTAACTAATGGCTTCGGGAGGCTGCAAATGATCGTTGATCGAGAACGGGGAAAAAGTGAAAAAATTCGAATCGAACCTGACATCTGGAAGAGGTGACAGCGCGAACCCGCTGCAGGTGAAAAATGGGAGCGCTTCGTTATTCCCGCTGATCAAACGATCAACGTCAGCCACCCCTTTTATTGCCGCGACGGGGCGACGACACGATGTTGACATTTCGCCACGAGCTGCGCCGCGAACAATCGATCTTTTCGCGATTACATTCGGCAGCGACAATTAACTCGGGTTTTACGAAAAGCGAACGATGTCGATGCTCCTATCCGTTTTTAAAATGAAACAGGTTCAGCTTTCATAGATTTATCGTCTGCCTACTACACTGTATGGAAAGATGGTTTGATCTATAAACTTTATACACATCTTGAATGTGGAAAGATGATTCGTCTATTAGGGAATATGTTGTCTTATAGAAGATCTCGTGTTTTTGTTGATGATAATACTAGTAAATTCAAAACTTTGAACAATGGTCTTCCACAAGAATCTGTTTTAGCACTTCTCCTTTTCAATTTATAATTATGTGATATTCCTTGCACTTCATCTGAAAAATTCATTTACGCCGACGATATTGCACTCGCTTTCCGTCATTCTGATTATCAAAGTATTGAGGAAAATTTAACTTCTGATCTGAAAATTTTGAAAAATCCGAATAAAACCGAGGTTTCGTTATTTCATTTGAATAACCATCAACAATTCAGAAAATTAAATGTTTCTTTGAAACATAATTTTACTCCCAAATACTTAGGTGTTAAAGTAGATTCCTCTCTGAGTTACAAAGCACATTTGGATGACTTACTGGAACCATCCGATCTACACCTATCCAATGGCTACCAGTGCTATCAAATATATTTCCTCCCCATATTCGAAGACAGTCTGCAACTTGGAATTCTTGGAATAAATTCAATTCATTTCCCGATTCTTTCCTACGTTCCAGAAAATAGAATTCCAAGACTGAAATCCCGTAAACCTATTTGGTCGAATAACTTTCTGAATTCGAACTTCAGCTACAAGGAAATCTGGAAATCCGAATGGGATGCATGTTCTTTATCTAATAAAGATCTAATATATGATCCATCGAATAAAGTTCCTGGTTTTAACCTTCCAAGGAGAATATGGTCCCTTCTTAATCGAATAAGAACAGGTCATGGTCGTACCAATAGCATGCTTTTCAAGTGGAATTCAGTTGATAGTTCTAATTGTGAATGTGGTGAATCAGAGGAAACAGTTGAACACCTAATTAATAATTGTTCGATTTATAAATTCCAAGATGGCATTAGAGCCATACACAATATATCAAACTCATTTTTGCAATGGGTTGAAAATTTTAGATCAATTTGATGAAGTATAAATTGAATTATCTTGCTGTTCTGTCCCTTTTTATTTTCTGGAGTTTGTGTTTGGAAATCCTTCCTCCGAAGAGCCGTTCCGATAATCGTGATGTCCTTCTATATAGAATATTCAGATACAACCATTTTATTTTTTTTTTTTTTTTACGGGGAGACAGGTTTTTTCGGCTAAGGTTTTTTCCCCTGGCTCTATAGTATCGTATGATACTATAGTATCATACGAAGAATGTTATGGTACCCCGTTCCTTTTTTTACCTCAGCTTAGGTTCTTTTTGTTTCAACATTTATTGTATTATTTTAGCTCTCTTATTCAAAAGAATATATATTATATAAAATGAAAGCTCGCGTCGACCTCTTATCGATGAACATATGGCGGGCTTGTTTGCTCGCGTGAAGAAACCGGGATGCCATGTGCGGTATGAGCCGGCGATTGTGTGTACACATACGCAAACACGCTTATCTACGATATTGACTAAACACACAGTGCGAATGTCGGTTCAATTCGTATTTGGGAAGGTATCACTGATGACCTTAGTTCATGACGAACGTTGATACGATGTCGTTACATTCAATCCCATGATGAACCTCTGGGATTATTCCGACAGAATCGATTTCGCCTATTACGTTCAGGGTTGATTACGAATCGAATCTATAGTCGAAAAACTTCGTTATCATGTAGGGGAACCAACCTCGAATTTCCCGATATCCAGTTGAAAACTGGAACATAATGATACAATGCCAAAAACCTTCCAATGCTGAATTGTTTTCTTCTTTATTTGTAATTTTCATCGGATACTATGGAGGGAATTTCGATAAACTTGGAGCAATAAGCAGCTAGAAATACAAAAGCATATCGAATTTGTTCAGCTGTAGAATTCGAGAAAAAGTGTCAAAAATTTCGGATTTTCTGATTTTTTTCGGGTTCCCATTCTCAGACTGAAACAAATCAGTCAAATCAAATTCCGTCATCTGTCAAATTGCGTGAGATACAATACAAAAGTCACAATCTGAATTTTTATTCAAATTTTGAGAGGATTTCACAAAACTTAAATGAAATAGAGAAATTACTAAGTGCCAAGATACAATACAAAAGTGACAATCTGAATTTTTATTTAAATTTCGAGATTATTTCACAAAACTTGACTGAAACAGAGAAAATATCGTCTAATACTCGTTGCATAATGCAAATCCAACACTAATGCATTCGTGTTGGAATAGGAGCTCATTTTGCAACTTGTTTTAGAATAAACGATTGAATAATGGAAAGGATCCTAACTAAATTCTTGCACTAATTTGTTGAAAAGATCTACAAAGACCACCTATATGTTTCGAAGTCCTTCATCAGTAAAATCTTCAGAAAATTGTGATCACAAATGTCTAATGAAAAATTGAAAAATCAATTATTCCGAGGATTTTTTATATGGATTCCGATTCAAACTTCGAAACGATACTGGCTTTGTTTGTCTGGGAGTGAATCACCAAAAGTTCCAGTCAACTCCCCAGAATAAATTTTGTTGGACCATGGCAGACGATGTTCGCCTTTGAAAAGAAGAAAACTGGCATAGGAAGATGAATTCAAGGGAACTCTAGCAATTTTTGGATGATTAAGATTGAGTTCATGAGAACATTTTACTTAGTTATACAATCAATTCCAGAATTATGATACCTAGATGGTGCTTCATAAGAAATTGTATTAAATAGAAAATGGTTCTTTTCAATTTTTTTTAAACGTCCATATCCAGAAATAGTTAAATATAAACGTTGCCCTAAATACAACCCTGTGTAGATTTTAAAAACGGTCTACCAGACAAGGATATTCTCGGGGTAGAGGTAATAATATCCATATTCACAGGGCAATCGATTTGCAATGACGCCAAATCTCTGGATCGACTCATATCCGGAAATGATGAGCAAAAAATTCAGGGGTGATTACTGGACCAAAAATAAATGGTACCTGCTTCCATGAAAATTATTCGAAAATTGATTATTAAAGAAGTTATCGGGTGTTCAAATTATATTTCATTCACAGCTTTTTTTACTATTATTTCGAAAAAAAGAATTTATGTGGGAACCATAGACCATTAATATAAAGAATTTCATGTTCAAAGTTCAAAATAAATCAAAAAGATTTTTCATTAATCGCATGCAGGCAATGCTATTTTGCGTTTTTCTCGAAAACGGTTAGATTTATCTCTCTATTATGCCTTTTTTGTGTGAAAAAGTCCAGACAATGTAAATATGCATTTGCTCAACAAATGCATACACTGTAGCGCAAAAAATTTGGATCATTCGAACAAAATTAAAGGCTCGTTTGTGGCACTCTCTATAAGATGAGAATGGTTCGCAAATTAGCTTTGCTCATCCCGGAAAATCCATAAAAACAAAATTACGTCGGAATATTATCAACGTGGCAAAACGTAGAGCAAAAAAACTGTGAGGAAAATTTAATTTCAACACCCTGTAACTACGGTAATATTCAATTTTCGAAAAAATTTTATATGAATATATTTTGAGTCTAGAAATCACCCTTGAATTTTTTGCTCATCATTTCCAGACACCCTGTATACATAATTTCTTTTTTGCGTTCTTATTGGTGGTTTATAAAGCTATTTTCATCTTCTCCTAATTCTAGACTGTAAACTATTGTTGGAATGAACAAACGCTTTCAAATAAAAAACAATTCTATCAGTTATCAGTTACTAAGAATCTTTGTGTTGTCTTTTGTTCCGAGATAAATATTCTTGGTTCTACTTGTATCATCAACAAATTCCTCATTTTTGATGATGCAGATATCCAAAGTTTATGATTGAAAAAGCATTTGTTTCCCACAAATTGGCGGATGCGTCGGTCTCAAATGATTCGAATATTGAGCAAACTCTGCGGATTGAAACTACTCTGTTGAGTCGAACCTAATTCTACGTTTCTTGTCATCATTTACAACACAGTACCATAAACATCTGGCCCGACGAATATTAATGAAAAAAAGGACGCGTTCTGTCTAGCTGTGTTCATTTAACTTTTTCAGGAGCCTGAGTTTGTGCTTTTTCGATAAATGAGTGGATTCTCACCATCCCAATAACAATAATACATAGTCATAAAGCTGTTCTGGCAATTTCCCCCAAACCTCAATTGACCTGCGAGTTTTCAAGTTGACACCTCATATAATAATTTTGTTGATGATTCAGTATCCCAGAAATTCGAAAGCACAATTCATCCACGTCAGGGTCGACGCCCAATTTCGACGAGCAAGGGATATTCCGGTATAGGTCCGCAATATCTGATGTCAGTATATTATATGTAGTGTTATGGCATATTACGAATAACCATGGAGATGAATTGAACATACGAATCCACTCCATGCTATATTCAGATATAAGAGCGCCATGAAAGTCACCCGAAACATGAAATCCTTTCATCGGCAAATCCAACGAAATTTGAAAGTATGGCAGCTTTCCGTCTAGAGGCATAAAAACTCTATTTTATAGTTTCCACGGGGTTTGAGCGTTAACATCGAAAATAGCGCGACAATCTTATGCGTCTCCATAAATATAGGAAAAAAAGGCGGACTATAATCGATATCCCTGGAGTTCATCCCTGTATGACAGCTGTGAAACACCAATGAGTAGTCCTTTCTACCACATTACAATTTCTTTTCTTCTGGGTTTTTATTTGTTTGTAAAAAATCTGAGATAGTTACAATTGTATTACAAAATTCTTACTATCTCAAGGTAACGTTGCATGGCGTTGAGAACACATCTTTTCCCAGTATGTTTTCGCTGTAGCAACATCAATGTAAACTTCAATCAGTCTTTCGTATTAGATAATTCTTAATCAAATATTGGCTTCCTTCACGAGTTTTTCATTTATTCATAATTTACGACATAGATTGTCATGACTTTTATTCAGGATTCAACTTATCTACTAATCGACAGTTGCACATATAATTTATAATTTTACGATTTGAAACCCAAGTTTTCAGGGTGAAAGGAGAAAACGCAGCATCTAGTCAACATCTTGCTGCCGCCTCTGCGTCGATAAAAGAAGAATTTGATCCGATATAATCCAGCGGAACGATTTTTTCGAGAGATCCTCGCAAAGTAGGTGGACCGTAAAACGGATTGCATGTTATACATCGTTAATGGCTTACGGACTGAGTGCAAAAACGCATTAGGAGACGATTGGAAGCAATCGTCCATATAGGACCGTTATCCAAGACTAGAAAAGTTACTATTATGTTGCTTCTCTATCGGCCTTATGTGGGTTCAGAGAAAGCCAGAGACAAGAAAATCGGAATATTCAGTATTCCGCATATCCGCGCGGAAAAGGGATATCAGGGGTTTTTTCCGCACGCTAATATTAGAGTAGAGTCAATCACGAAATTTTCAGATGTCTTTGTTCAGAAATCATAAATTTTTCGAATAACAGAATCATCGAAAATTCTATTTCTCCGCCGCCATCCTAAAATGTGTTGCCATTTAGATGATGAATGAGTTGCCATGAACAGTTCTGATTCAAAAATCATTTTTATTTAATATGTTCATGTTACATTAAATGAGCAAAATGAAACTTTCGATGAAACGATTTGACACATAATTAGAGAGAATAATTATAATTTCAGCGTGTTCTTTGAATGAGGCACTATTACCGTACAACCAAAAAAATTAATCAATATGAACTGCGATTACGATAAAATGACACGATAATCGTAGCACTCTCAGCCTATTAATTTCACACATTATTATCTCGTTTTGTCATAGACTCATCGAATGTTAGTTCAATCGCCGTTGTCCCATTATGAAAATGAAAATCATATTTTTCTGTTGCATATTCAGCGAAAAAAAAATCAGCGGGAATTTGTGCATCCTTTTCGAAAGCTCTACAATCGCTACTGCAATTTAACCGATTTCTGTTTGTGACACTGTCTGTCTTTTCGCGAATAAAGTGAAGAAAATATGAATGGGAAGTGCATTTCACGCCGGACCTATTTTTGTGGAGAATCCTTTGCCCTTTTGTCTCCTCCCTACTTCAAACGTGGACTGGGAGAATTTTCAAAAGGCCATGACTCGAGAGAGTAAAGAACAAAACTGCTAGAGTCTTTCCGGAGGCGTTTCTACGTTGAAAGAAGTCAAAGCCTTGCCTTCAAATACACTATTATATGCTATTGAGTTCCAAGAAACCAAATTTTTCCTGTCTATATCAGTAATTCAAGTTCAGGTGGTAACTATTAGTAATCAAATTAGCAGAACAGTTTTGAAATACATAAATATGAACGCCTTTACGATATTCAAGCTTTCGATATTTAACGAGATCATTAATTTTTGACCTTTTCGATTCAGGGATTCGGATTTTTTTAGTATTGGTATTCTCTTTGGCACAAAGAGAAGACAATTATAGGTGAAAGAATGCAATTGTGGAAGAAATTCTTCAGAATTTCAATTTCGGATAGATGGCATCGCCAATTGAATTCGCTATAATGACTAAAAGCAATATGAGAAAGGAAATTAATGAAGATAACTGCAAATCCAGGACGACTCATACCAACTATAGATTTCTCTCACAACCAAACAAGAACCCAATTTTTTTTCATACCCGAGTTAAAAATTGATCACGAATGCTTTTTGTTGAAAATTATTACATTGCATTCTGTTTTCCCGCTTTTTTTCACAGGAAAAATGAGATGCTCTAATGGTAATTGACAAGACTATTTCATGAGGAAAACAGAATATTCTGGGTGCATTATGTACAGGTATTAATTTGACAACAACTTTCAAGTTTTGTCGAGTTAACTCGAGATGCTGTCAGCTGGTGCCATACAGTTTTCTATCTAGAAACACGTTTCTGATTGGTGGAAATCAAAACTAGGGAAATAGTAGCGGAAAACTGATTTTCACTATTTTTTTTATGTTCCTTTTTTAGTCAACACGATATTTGAATGTCTTTTTTCACGGAAAAATTCATCGGAACTAGGAAGCCAACACGTTTCACGAATGCTCCATATAAAATATTCCGGATATTCTCGCGATTCTAATTACGTGCAACTATAACTCGAGTTAATTTCACGAATCACAAAATTCATGGATTCAGACGTCCATTACTCCGGTATTCTCATCAGCAATGACCAACATACAGGTGCCGTATTTAATGAAATTTTATGGCTTTGAGAGTGCAGCTCAAATGAGTATCGTCCAACAACTCGACAAATAGGAGGAAATTTTCACTCGACATTCTGCATTGATATGAAAAAACCAGATTGTCGAAATGGGAAAATACCAAAGATCCTCATCAAGTTGGCAAGCAATTCGGAATTTCATATTGCTCAAGAGTCTCATAGACATTCAATATGGTGACAGTTTAAATATATTGCACGGGAGCTGTTGGTTAATATTTATGCTCAGCTAATTATATATCGGCTCCAGCAGATTCGATCCATTTGACAATTTCAAGTTTTTTGACATAATATATTCAAAATCTGGTTTATAGCAGTGAAAACTGAAGAATTGTAGTTATCTCTAGAAGCATTGGGGAGGGGAGATCAGTTGCTATTAAACCTTTCGTGAGTATGCCACTTTGTGAAGATATATTTGGTTCCCAACACCATGAAGGAAGAATAAGGAAACAAGAATTATGCAACTAAAAAAAGTAACCTTGAAAGAAAGCAACCAAGCATCGAGAAGCATAACTAATAACAATGAACCTTATAGTTCGTTGAACGATTTTCGTTTCGGTTCAAGGCCTACGTTCAGTAAAGTTTGAGCTGTAAATCATCGTACGACCAGAGAATTAATTAACTCCATTAGTGGGAAAATATAACGTGCAAACAGTTCTATAAGCAAATTATTTCACAATGAGATAAGGATTCCATTAGGAGGTACCTGTTCTCATCTGCTGTGTATTTATGAATGGAAATGATGAGTAAGACTTCGAAAATGGAGTCAGCCTCTGGAATAAGAATATTACCAACATCATGGATCTGAAAGATTATTCGCGAATAATAAAATCGACTAATAATGTTGTTTTCATTCAAATTCGAATCATTTCCAATTAATGAATCAAAGAATCGAACCACGACCTTTATCAGATCGTTAACATGAGGAATTTTACACGTGTATTTTGCGATAGTTTTTCAGTGCGCCAATTCGTTCTCAGATTGAAGAATATACCTTTGTGTTGAAACTAGCAGTGGTTTCTGCTGTGCTAAACTTAAGTTTTTTTTGTTGCACAACATAATGCGTCATTCCAGCTGTCGCACATTGAGCGCTGAAAATGAAGAATCATTTATAACGTCGTTTGATGATTTTTTGCCCAGTAATCACGGGCATTAGTTCCAAGACGGCAGGAGAGGGACTGAAATCCTCCTCGAGTGCAGTGTATCGCGAAATGCGTCGGAGCTGAGATGGAGGAGATTTGGAGGATTCCCCCTTTTCAACTTTGAACCGACGGGACGTTTAATGGATAACCAGGATTTACTCGCGACTTCGCCTCAGCAATTCTTGAGAGGAATAATGACGGTTCGACAAAGTAGCACGGTGACCCGACGACAGAAAATGAGCAACCGGGAATAAATTCGAACCGGCGCATACGCCAATTTGTCACCAATTTAATCTAGATCCTTATCGCTGACTTCAAACCTCAACCAATCGGTAAGAGCGGTGGCTAGTTGTGAAGTTACTAATTGGCTGGTGTAGAAAAGCCAGGGTCGAGAAGCATACTTCATACGAATAACTTCGATATTGCAGCGAGATAAAATATGATTTCAAATTAAATTATGACGTGAACATCTGGCTTGAGACGCGTTAGAAAATTGAAGATTTGAATTTGCCGCCATTCGTGCAGTGTTCCCAACAAAAAAACAATTTGACAGCTGACAGTTGAAGGTAAAAAAAAAATAATGGAGCGTCATACGCTTTTCGGTGATCTTACCGAAAACAAAGCGACAGATTTATAAACACTTCAAGCGTTGGAATAAAAGAATCTAGTCTAAGATCCGAACCTACATCGACCTTCACCGAGCTGATAATATAGTGAAACCTATTTTATAATGAATCCTGGACAGAAAATTTTCAATCATTTTTTGAAAAATGAATTTCCATAGAATTGAGTGAAAGTTTTATTTTGAACACTTTGATGTAGGGTTGTCCGCAAAATAATTAGTAATAAAAAAGGTTTTGCGAGGTTTAAAGATTGAAATTTCGACGCGTGAGGAAATGCACGATAGAGGGGTCCGCAGTGAATATACCGTGTAATATAAAAAGAGATCGAACTTCGTAGTCGCATCTGAAAGAACCCTGAATTTAGATAGTGCGAATATTCGGTACGTAAACTGTAACTTCATATTGTGAACAGAACAGCGTCATTTTGTTTTTCTGTATTGTTGTGATAATGAATGGATGATGAGTCTTCTTTTTGACATTTTTGGTTACCATAGAACTTGTTGCAAAGAGGTAACTGTTTTAGGTAAAAAAATAAAACAATATTTTTCTTACAGAGTATTCACTAAAAACAAAATGTATGATTCAATCGGACGTAGGGGTACCTCTTCTCTGCTTAGTTTACCTACCGATTATTTGCATTGTCTAAATTCAGGGTCCATCAGATACTGATGTTCGATCCTTCTTTATTACACGGTATACTTACACCAGACCTCTCTGTCCCTCAATTCCTCACGAGTCGAAATTTCAATATTTAAACCTCCCAAACCAGTAGGACTAAATTGATTGCAGACAACCCTATATGAAAGTATTCACAATGAAACAGCGCTTATGGTGAAGTGACATTTTTTTTATTGTCACAAAAGTGAAAGTAACTTGTTTCCACACCGCTGTTTATACCTGACAACCCAGTAGTTCGTCCAGGTAAATAATAGACAACCCTATGTCATTTTGCATGTTTCATACTTCCAGTATAAAATTTTCTCATTATCATAATGTTGCAAAATTCCATAAAGAATCATTTTTCAAATAATAATTAGAAGTATTCTGTCCAAGATTCATTTAGGCAATATATTTTCAATATACAGGGGTATCAAGTTAGACGGCTTATTAGGCGTTTCTGGAGAACTGGACCTATTTGAAATCTGAAAATTGGGATTATGATATTGGTCGACATTATCTACCAAGCTAAAATATTCTTGAAGCCTGACCACTTTCAGGTACACAGAAAATGAAAAAAAAATGTCAAAAGTTTTTTTTCTGTTTTTTTGTTTCTAATTTTGATAGAGTATTCAATTCTGAATGCATTCGTGTTCAAATCGTTGCATTCATCGCAATACTTTTCAAAATAACGAGAAAAAACTTAACAGATATGAGTATTCGGTATTATGTGTGTTATTCCTATTCTGAATATCTTAAGCACAAACCGTTTTCACATTTTGGAAGTAATGTAAGATTCTAGAACTCGCCACAGGGTGTTCCAAATATTGGGTCAAAAATTTCCCGTTTTCGAATTAGAACCCTATTTTTTTATGATCTTTGCGTTAGATTGTCCGAAGAAAAATGATGATTATAGTCCTAAAATTAATGATTCTTGAGTTATAAAGGATTCTCTGATTTCATGTCGTACGTAGCGTCAAATTCATAAAATCTGTTTCATATCAACAATCTTGGTCATAGAAGATGAAATATTCCAATAATTCACTAGTGACACACCTCTTTTCTGAACTCATTAATCATTGTTGATATGGAGCAGGTTTCATGAATTTGACAATAAGTACGACATAAAATCAAAAAATCCTGAATACCTCAAGAATTATTCACCTTAGGAGCATTAACACAATCATTATTTTTCTTCGAAGAATCCAACGCAATCATAAAAAATAGAGTTCTCATTCGAAAAACGAACGTTATGAGCCAATCTTGATCCCAATTTTTAGCCCAACATTTGGAACACCCAGTGACGAGTTTCTCAAAATTCTAGAAATGTACAATTTTTCCAGTCTTCGACTTAAAAATTGTGAAAACGGTTGGTACTTAGGATATTATTCAGAATAGGAATAACGAACAAAATACCGTATATCTCCCCTTTTTCTTCAGTTTTTTCTCGATATTTTGAAAAGTTTTTCGACGAATGCAACAATTTGAATAAGAGTATATTCAGAATTGAATACTCTATCTAAATTGGAAACAAAAAAAAACAGAAAAAAAAATGTTTTGAATTTTTTTCATTCCCTGTATAAGTGAAAGTGGTCAGGCTTCAAGAATGTTTTAGCTCGGTAGATAATTTCGAACACTAACATAGTCCCAGTTTTCAGATTTCAAATACGTCCAGTTCTCCAGAAACGCGGAATAGGCCGTCGAACTTGGTAGACCCTGTATTTTTTAATATACGAAATTTATTATAAAATAGGTTTTATTACATTATCAGCTCGCTGAAGGCCGATGTAGGTTCGCATCTTCTACTAATCGGTTCCTTCTCATTTGCTTTAGTCGAATTTTCATTCTAATTCGTATTCACCGTTTACGGAATTTCGGCGAAATACGAGCAGATCCAACCGACGATACCACGGTCATATTTTTCACGGTCGTATTTACGAGTGTCCTTATCGACTGATCTCGCCGTTCGGACGTGTCCCTGGAAATAGCGGGGTCGTGTCGAAATTGAAACTCGACTTCCGACCGTTCCAACGGTGCGACACCCTGAAAAATGGCGAATGATTCGTTTTAATTAATGGCTAATGTTCGGAATGCGGCGAAGAGTCCGCGGTCACGTGATATCGCGTGCGGCGCTCCCACTCCCGACAGGGGGATACGCCTGACGGGAGGCGGCCGCCGCTCCTTCGCGATAAGGAGCGGCGTAAATCCAACACATTGTCCTAACGGACGTTTTCCTGGAAATCGCCGTCCTGGCACGGGAGATGACGTTACGAAAGGAAAATTCGTGGTTGATCAAGAAAATTCGATTTCGAGAATTTCCGAATTTCTTTCATACATGATTATGCTTTAATGATGCAAAATTATAGGCTGTTGAAAATTCCATAAAAAACTTAGATTCTTAAATATACCTCGTACATATAATATATTCTGTAACAAGGGCAGAATGAGAATCCGATACGAGTGAATCATTCCGAAGGCGAGCCTGAGGAATCACGAGTATGCCAGTTGACGGAAAATAAAAGATCGAGAAGAAATTTTCAAATTTTGATATATTTTTTGACTATCCACCACAGAAATTGTCTGACAAAGAAGTCTGATTAAGACTGCGAAAATTTACACAGATATTGAGTTCGAGGTGTTTTCTCTCTTTTCATTATTAGGCAACATTTTTTTGAAAAGGTTGGGCCCCTGACAAATTAGTGCTTAAGGTTTACGCAGGGACTATTCTTTTATTTTTAGAATTTTTTTTCCTAATTGTTCCTTATTTCAGAGACTGGGAGAGAAAACCCTAAGAAAACTCACACAAAATACAGTTCAAAAAAATTGAAACTCCATTTATTGAGAAGCAAAGTGAATTCTTTGAGATAACATTCTAGTTATTCGATTTGTGTTTAATTCACTCCTGTACAGGGTCATCCAATTATCTTGGTAATCCCAATTTCCTCGAAAATGTCCAAATATTTTTTCATTCTGTGAATGGCGTTTCAAACAAGTCAACGTCGACTTGAGATGCGCATAAAAATCTGTGGAATAAATAAAGACACCAGGCGTCGCGGCGCTATCAAACATTTTTTCTCCAGGGACACACCTTTTTCATCATGTCATATATATATATATATATATATATATATATATATATATATATAATATATATATATATATATAATCATTATCCCAAATTACCTTTCGGTGTATGGGTTATCTTAACATTACAATTTCACAGTATACATATGTTATCTTTCAATTATTATCTGAATAAACGCTCTTAATGAATTCCTTCCAATGTTTTCTGTCCATCCTGTCATTCGAAAGATAATTTCATTCTGACCTTTTTTTCGAATACAATTTCTAACCATTTCTAACCGTCAGAGACCTGCAGCGTGTTTTATGTTAATTTTATTCCATTTATTTTTGTCTTTATTGTGGAAGTATGCCTTTGTATATGATTTTGTGCCTTGAATTCAAGAAGGCTAGTTTTCTTAACAATCTGCCTCCTCAAATGAGATTAAATATGTGGTTACAGCAAGATGGGGCTCCATGTCACAACGCTGCCCTCGTGAAGAAATATTGATATCAAGAATTCGAAAATAAATGGACCATTATATTTTGACCAAAGTAACTTATAATGAAATAAGGAAATGACATAACTTATGTATGGATCATAGATGACCTAGATATGATTTTGTTTCGTAAAATGACGGAGGTTTTGTAACAATCTATTTCTCTTTTATTATATTCATTAAATATTTTATCTTATAACAATTAACATTTTTTTAATAACAAACATTTCGAATCATATGTTCTATATACCGGGCTATTATGATCCATACATAAGATATATCATTCCCCTATTTCATTATAAGTTACTTTGGTCAAAATATAAGGGTCTACTTAGGCATTTGCGTTTCTTATATTTACTTTCGAATGGTCCAAGTTATTAGAATCAGTTTGGTATACCATACTTTTCAGGGTACCCCTCAGAAAGTAATCCATGAGCTTTAGGTCTGGCGATACCTGATGGGTCCATTGGTTCCTATCCATTTATTTCCGAATTCTTGATCTAAATATCCCTTCACAATGGCAGCGTTGTGATATGGAGCCCCATCTTGCTGTAGCCACATATTTCATCTTATTTGAAGAGGCACATTGACTAGAAAACTAGCCTTCTTGAATTCAAGGCACAAAATCATATCTGTGTCTCCGAATAAAGGCATATTACCACAATACAGAAAAAAATAAATGGAATGAAATTAACATAAAACACGCTACAGCTCGATGACGGTTAGAAATGCATAAAAATTGTATTCGAAAAAAAAGTTCAGAATGAAATCTTTCGAATGACATGATGAAAAAGGTATGTCCCAGGAGAAAAAAATTCTGATAGCGCCGCGACGCCTGGCGTCTTCATTAATTCCGTAGATTTTTATGCATATCTCAAGTCGACATTGATTTGTTCAAAACGCCATTCACAGAACGACAAAAGGTTCGGACGTTTTCGAGAAAATTAGGGTTACCAAGATAAGTGAATCACCATGTACAATATATTTTTTTTTTGTTTTTTAGTATTTTCAAACGAATATAAATCATTGTAAAGCCTTAATTGATGAATATAGTGGTATTGTATTGCGGTCTCAATATCAACGTAACTGGAAAAAAAATTGTTGCTTCACCAGAACTACACCGAAATAGCGATATTGGATATGGGATGGACGTTTTAGTGAAAGTGATTCGGGATATTGATTCGCGTCGATTTTTTACTTTTTTTATGGGAACGTATTGCTGCTGGATGATTTCAGCCATAAACATTTATTCGGTTTTGATATTGTCGATTTTCTCGTATGGTTTCGTGCTTCCAAGGAATATAAAAGGGAGAGAATAAATCCAAAATTGATGAAAGTGAGGAGAAAAGTGGCATCAATTCAATTCCGATTGAATCAACATTTATCGTTCTATAGGTTGCTCGATTTTTCATATAATGTATATGTCTATTGCTAGCAGTAGAATATAGAGCAGTAGATATAACAAAATAATTCTCTCTCTTTAAAATACCGTGGATACCCGCAGAGAATGATTATTTCTCACAAGAGAATTCTCAGGAAGTTCACATTACAGGGTGTTGCATTTGCGAAGGAAATTCTCATACCGATATCATAAAAAACATCTTTTAGCAGAAAAATTTTTTGTTTGATGAGAAAAATAAGGTATCCATAGAAAAAAATAATTTTCAAACCAGCAATTTGACAAAAGATAGACACTGGGGCCATGCTCTCGGACTCAGACATACTTTTCGTCCATTTAATAAAGAAGTAAGACGTCTTTAACGTTTATTTACATATTAATTGAAATTGACCTGAGGCCACACTAGGTGATAATTATTGGCTTATTTCGCATCAGTGTTCAGGCCAGCACATCCTAAGATTGCCAATTTCTTTACAGACGCTACGAAAACACAAACCTGCATCAGACTCAAAGTAATGTGTACCATCAAACTCATTCGGAATATCGAAAACCATTGTTTTTCTACTCTGGAATTTTTCGAATAAATTTGGCGAAATATCGACGAGATGAGAATTTCCCATTGACTTTCTCACGAGAAAACGAAAAATTAATCTCTCAGAATGGCCGATTGTATTCTATTCGATCTCGACGGACGAAATTTAAAGAGGGAAACAAATATTGAACTTGCGGAGATGATTTCAAGGCTTAGTAGCGTCATTCTTCCGTTCGAGTTTCACAAAGTCGAAGTTTTATATTTAAATGGGAAATACGTTCGATACTTCGTGATTTATTACTTGCAGCTTTCGAGAAATTGAAGCGCTCATATCGGCATAATTCATCCGGATATAATTTATCGATGGATCAGTTTCTTCTTATAAAGTTGGGAAATTGGTTTGAAATACGATTATTGTCGAGAAATGTACTTTTCAAACTTCCCAAGGCACTTTTTCGCATTCCGTAGATGCTCTTCCACCGATTGAATCCCGTTTAATTCGATTTCGATTATATCGATATTTTTCCGAATATGCAAGGCATGTTCAGAAAATAAATCTTTGTCGGCTTCTAGCAAATTTATTGAAAAATAAAAATGACGTGATAACATTAATATATGCGTCATCTTTTTTAAAGGAGGTTGGAAGGCAGCAGATAAATTTTTTGACGCCGTCCTTCCATTTGTTCGACTCACTTTCTGGACTCGCCTAGTATACATACAGTTCACGTAATTTTCCAAGGGACTTCTTCATGATTATGTGTGCTGTATTTCGCCAAAACCCTTTCAATTCATTCAAGGCCCCTATTGTGGGGTTTGTATGGTTTCAGTTCTATATTATGCAAACGGCTGAATCGATTGTTTGTGATTAATTGGTTTCGTAATAATTGAAATGGGAAGAATTGAGGGCTGGGTCTGTAAGCGTCATCTGGACTGTTGTATGTTTAAATATTGAGATATGGGGTGGACAAATATAATGAGAATCTCCTGCAGAACAATATTCAGTTTTCGAGTTTGAGTGGTTCGAAACAGAAAATCAAACAATAACGAAATAAGAAAGAAGTTGAAGATGAAATAGGAAACATGCCAGCATCCATTTCTTCCAATTTGGAAACTGGTCATGTGTGTTTTGATCGAGATATATTTCAGGAAAATTCTGCATTTTCTGAAAAACTTGAGATAAAAGTCAGTTGACAAATCCACCATCCTGAGGATTTTGCATCGCGTGTTTTGTTAGATCGAAGTTTGATTATTCGTTCATAATTAGGAAACAATTTTTTTCTTACTAGTCTTTACTCAACATCAGTGGTCGGGTAATTCTTTTATAGTTTATAGATTCTTCCGGCTCTATATTTGCAGGACTTTCGTGTAAAAAACGATAAATCAATAAATTTCATGCAGGATTTTTTGAAATTCGAAAAAAAGTAAACTGGGCAGTTCATCTGATCGAACAACAATCAAATTTATCAACGGAAAATAGATCTAAATGACAACTATGACATTGCGGTGCCGCCAAGAAACATTCCTCATATTCTCAAATTGGTCTGATGTCATTCCATTCAAAAAATGACGAGTGCGTACACCCTGTATTTAGACATCTTACGTAAGAGCATTTCTCATATTGATACATTTTCTGATTGATTTCGTTTCAAATGGAGGCGAAAACATCAACAAAAGCTCGTTTTCTCTTTGAAAAAGAAAATTGCCAGTCATAAATATCATTTTGGGCTACTATCTTGACCTAATGTTAAAATCTGTCGGAACACAAATGATCATTTCGTTAACTGAAATGATAAATTCATTGTACAGGATGGGCAAAATTGGTGATACTTGAACTACAACTTTTTAACCGTGAGAGAGAAAAATGAATGATATGTTACGGTGGTCTTTTTTAGAGAATCTGATAATACCATCAACTGCATTTCTCTATTTTCTTTCGTTTTTGAGTTATGGGTCAAAATTGAAACTGGGCGATTTCAACCTTGGTCATTATCTCCGTTCCTTTTTGTGCTAGGATGTTGAAATAAAAACATTATACAGGCACTTTTTTCATAGCAATCCAGTAGCTTACTTTGGGTTTTCCCAAGAGGTTTCCTTGCTGGGCTAAAACATAAAGTTGTATTTATTCTTATGGAAACGATCATTTGAAATGGCTCAGAAAGAATCGCCATTTTTTTCTCGTTTCAAAAATATATTATACATCATGTATTGCCCTTTGATACATTCAGTTATCATGAAAAATATAGTTTATATGTGAAATTTGAATTATTTAGTAATAAGTAGGCTGAATCACGGAATAATATGTCTCTACGCATGGTGTCATTGTTTTTTTGCAGTTGAATACTTAATTCAATTCTCCGTGGTTTGATCTCTGTTCAGAAACGGTCGATTCGAAGTCATGATTTCCGCCAAAATAAATCATTTCAATATATCATATTTTTCGTAGTTTTCGAACATTTCCATATTGCCGAAAATAATTGACAGTTGTTCTGAACAGAGATCAAACCACGCAGAATTGAATATCAAGTATTCAATCACAAAATAATTATGACAACATGAGTAGAGACATATTATTCTGTGATCAAACCTTCTTTATACTCAATAATTCAAATTTCTTATACAAACTATATTTTTCATGATATCTGAATGAATCTGAGGGCGATGTATGATGTATGATATATTTATGAAGGGGGAAAAATGGCAATTTTTCCTAAGCCATTTGAAACTATTGTTTCCGTAAGAACAAACACAACTTTATGTTATAGCTCAGCAAGGAAACCTCTTGGGGAAAACCAAAGCACGCTATTGGATTGCTATGAAAAAAGTGTCTGTATTATGTTTTCATTTCAACATCCTAGCACAAACAGGAACGGAAATAATGACCAAAGTTGAAATCACCCAGATTTCAATTTTTTCAATAACTCGAAAACGACAGAAGATAGAGGAATGCAGTTTTTTTTCTTAAAAAGACCACCGAAACGTGTCATTCAAGTTTTTCTATCTCGTTGGGTTAAAAAGTTGTAGTTCATGTATCATCAATTTTGCCCACCCTGTACAGGGTGGCCAGCTCTGAAATAGAAATGGCTGACATATCTAAAAACTGCCATTAGTTTTTTTCCAGTTTCCACGCTTAAAAAGCTGCAAATCGGTCGTAATGGCAATTTACTTCAAAAAAATCAACGAAAAGGCTCATACATGTTACTTATACAATCTAAATCTGACGAAAGTATAGCTCGATCGAAACAGCTGCATGTGAAAAATCGCCCCAGCTCCGATCGACGAGAAGAAAAAAAACTAAAAGCAATCGCGAATTCGTCTGTTTTCGGTTCCATTTCCACGCTCAACAAATAAAAGCAGAATTAATTTCATGCTTCGTTTTCAGCATGCCACATTTCGCGTTCGAACAATGAAGTCGCGCCGCTGATAACGTGCAGATGAATAGTTGGCATGTATCCAATCTCAATTTTTTCATTTCATGTGTGAATGGGTCCGATGGCGCGTGGAACGTTCGCCCGAATTGATAGATGAGCCGTAAAGCGTTGCGCCCGATTCGGGTGGTCTTGAAGAGAGCGGGCCAAGGATGGTCGGACGTCCTAGACTCTGGACCAAATGATGATCTTATACCAGCAACTCAATCTATAAAAGTGGTCAGTCAGGGGCTTACATATACACTCCCCGTCAAATTCAACACCCTATATCTTTTTTCGTTGTTCACCGATTTTGTTGAAATTTTCACCAGGTATAGTATTGGTTCTTGTTATATTAACCTGAAATTTACTTTGCAAAAATACCTGTAGTTTATCCGTTATACAGGGAGAAACAGAACCTTGTTTCATACCCTTCTTTTCTTAACACCCTGTGATGAATTTGTGGAGGAAAATTTTATATCATTAAGTTTTAGTTTGAAGTGCGACCCTTTCCTCACGAAATGTTTTTTGATTAACGTCAGTATCTGCTTTAAAAAAAAGATACACATTTTCTAAGTGTTGCATTTTTTCAATAATAATAACAATTTAAAACATTACAATACCTTATCGAATAGCAAACATAAACAAACATCTGAAAATTAATAGCGTGTATTTCCACCTCGCTTTCTCATCACTTCTACCATACGACGTGGCATATTTTTTTCCCCAGAAGCAATTCGGAAATGCATTGAAAGTATGCCACGTCGTATGGTAGAAGTGATGAGGAAAGCGAGGTGAAAATACACGCTATTAATTTTCAGATGTTTGTTTATGTTTGCTAGTCGATAAGGTATTGTAATGTTTTAAATTGTTATTATAATTGAAAAAATGCAACACTTTCTTTGAAAATGTGTATCTTTTTTTAAAAAGCAGATACTGACGGAAATCGAAAAACATTTTGTTAAGAAATGGTCACAATTCAAATTAAAACTTAATGATATCAAATTTTCCGCCTCAAATTCAGCACAGGGTGTTTAGAAATGGAGGATATAAAACAAGGTTTTGTTTCTCCCTGTATAACGGATAAATTTCAGATATTTTTGCAAAGTGAATTTCAGGTTTAATAATGAAAGACCCAATACTATACTTGGTGAAAATTTCAACAAAATCGCAGAACCACGAAAAAAGATAAAGGGTGTTAAATTTGACAAAAATTTTGCCTCTGCGGAATTTATTGACGGGGGGTGTATTTACTACACTATATTAGTTGCAAAGCGGTGTTAAGTATTTTTCTTGATAATTGGATTACCGTGTGTGTGAAGGCCATAAAATGTGATAAAATGTGCGCTCGTCAAAATTATACAGGGTGATCCACGGTCGATGGTACATTAGACGTTTACGGAGAACGAAAAGCAAAAATTCATTGAAAATTTGGTTTCTTAGACGAGAGCTCTATCGATATAAAATATTTTCAGTGCTGCGGTGTTGCCGCCCATGTCAAAAAGTAGTAACTACTATGTTATTTCAAATAACACACCCTGGTTTAACCAGTCTTAACCTGACTTCTCAACGGAAAAATCATTTGTATTCTTATTTTGACGGCCGGACTTGTTTTGGTTTGAAATAGTGCACAATGGCAAAGTGTTTTATTTTGTTTATGATTAAGCACTCTTCTACTTTTAAAATTAGAAAACAACGTGAAATTCTGATTATTTCAGATAATATATTTGCGTTGTGATTTCAAGAATGAAGCCTATACTTATTTAAACCATTTTTCAAATTGTATCTCTACTAAATAAGACGCGATATTCCGGATTTCTTATTAATCCGGATTATCCCTAGCATTGATTGATCCGGATTATCCACTCTACTGTAAATGTATTGAGCTTATGTGTAATTATATTGGAGAAGAAAAATAGATTTATTGTTTTATTTCATTTAAAATCCTTTCATTGCACGAACTTTTGGACCTTCCTAAGTACAGTAGGCGCCCGATAATCCGGCGCCTGCCAATCCGGCACGCTCAGTAGTCCGGCACTTTGAAACTCACGTAACCGGCTCTATAATACGGCATTTATACAGCTGAACGCCGGACTACCGAGCGGTTCGAGTAGTTTCTCTCCGCTCGGCAGTTCGGACCTAACCTCGAGAATGATGTCACGTATTTGTTTTCTCTTTTTTTCACAGCGTCTCTTGACAAAATGGAGTACAAATTTTGCAAAAGTTAGATAGTCGTGGAATCACATGAGGTCAGCTTTTTTCCTGTACGAATTCGATAATCCGGAATTTCCGATAATCCAGCATGAAGGGAAAAATCGGGTGCCGGATTATCCAGCGCCTACTGTATATAAAAAATAGGCATCTTCGGAAAACGGCAATATCCTCCCAAAGACCATGAGCTCATTTCGTTCTTCATTGACTGATTCCCGTTGCTTTATCGCGAAACAAGGCTCCGTTAAAGCTCAAGCCGCAAGTATAAATCGTCCGACCTTTCCAGATAACCCCGCCGCCACGGGGTAATAGCAGAAGAGTTCGGGGCGCGCACTACGGCCAAACCACTACGCGTCGTCATCACTCCATTATGCCGCGCCTAACAACATGAGATTAATTGGGAAAAAGCCCCCTAGTTACACAGGCGAGGGTTATATAAACGAGGTGAGCCAATATAATTACGAGATATCGATCCTTAGGCGTCAATCTGTCAGTTTATCGCCGCGTCCCGACGACGCCGAATTAATTTATTTCCTTTCCGTCCGCACTTAATTGGAACGCCGCCCCCCCCCACGGCCCAGACGCCCGCCTCTTAAAATCTGGATGTATTTTGCTGGCGAAATGAACAACCGAATTTTCCTCGACGGAAATCGGGTTTGATCGGAATTGGCTGTTTCGGGACGAAAAAGCGTCAACAATGAAATATCGTTGGGGAATCCACAACGAATTTATTATTTCTTGCAGAATTTTATTATTTAGAACGTTTTATTGCTTCGCATATCGAGATTATAACATTTTGTTGCGGATGAAAATAATAATCTGGCCAATTCTTCAGTGGAAGTGGATCGTATTTGGAATAATTCATGGAGGAAAGAAATGACATCAGAAAATCCGTCAATGTCAATTGATAAAATTGTATTCCTTCAATAAAATAAGTATTCAACTTCTGATCACCAGGATTAGGGTTGTTGGGGTTTGATGTTCCCTCTTGTGTTGGTTCGAATCCTACTTGTAGAAAAGATCTCAATATGTTTCAGACTTCGGGGAGTGCCTCAGAACTCTCATTTAGGTCCACTCTTATTCATTATATATGTAGACAATATCGAAAAGTACTTTAATATCTGTACACTATGCACATTTTGGTTGTGACTGCACTGTATCTCAGCCATTAATAAAGATAGAGATTCGCGGTTTTCATGACCCAGCATTACTTTTTTGTGAAACTCTTAAAGCCACAAACAGAAATATTCAAACCTCTTTTGCTCTGAAATACAGGGCGAAAACGAAAATGATCACTTTTGGAGGTGTTTTTATTTCCCAGGTTGAAAACTGCTTATAACAAATATTTTACAGGAAATTCAGTGGTATATTTGAAATTTTTCAGGAGCACTGTTTTTAAGATTGTGCACAAACTTGGTACATTCAAAATGGAACACCCCGTATATTTCAAAGTTAAATTATTGCAATTCTTTTTTCTGAAGACATCGATATATCACAAACTGATCTCTAATAAATTTAATTATTTTCTAATTTAATTCTTGCAGTTACAGTGTTTAACCAAAAAAAATCGCAACTCGAATACAAACGAGAAGTGGTCAACAGCTATTTGAAAAAGTATGGGGTAACACCGAGAGGACAAGGAAGGCGGTCATCCTCTTCTTCTTCTTCCAGAGATAGTCGAATTTCCAATTCCGTAAGATTCGATAAACTCAATCATCTTGTGAAGTTCACAGAAAACAAAAAGAGTGCGCTGGACGTGGATGTGAGTCGATCATGAGAACAATGTGTTCAAAATGCGATGTTGGACTTTGCATAGATTGTTTCTTTTCGTTTCATACCGCATGATATTTGTATTATGGCATTGTACATATTTTATAAATGAATAAAATGTTTCGAAACTATCTAAATGTCAAAATATTCCATGTATCTTTTCAGTAAAAAAGTATATCCTCTAAAAATGAAAATATTCCCGAAGAGTGATCACAAGCGCCTAGGGTAGCCAAAGGGCAACCGCCAATTTTGAAAAAACTAGAGGGCATATAAAATTTTTATATCATTTTTTCGTCTCTACAGAGCGTTTCAGACCAGCTTTTTACAAAAAACAATCGAAAAGTGAAATTAAATTAATTCGAGCACTAATGGGTTAATGTTAAAGAGTGATATTTAGAGTTCATGTTTAAAATATAATTACATGAATATTTTCGAATCATATACCGTTTTAAAATGGTAATAATTAAAAGCATGTGTGAGAGTCATGACCTACCTTGAAAAAACAAACATAAATAGTGATTTTTCTGATTTTTGAAGCAAAATTGTTCAAGATTAGATTGTGATACATCAATGAATTCAATTAGATATAATGTTCCATTCAAAAAATACCAAGTTTGTGCCCAATCTTGAAAATAGTGATCTGAAAAAAATTTTTTTTAATACGCCTCTGAATTTTATGTAAAAATATCTATTATAAACAGTTTTCATTTTTTGTTTGTCTTACACAGGGCCTGAGAAATAATTACATCTCCAAAAGTGAATATTTTCGTTTTCGCCTTGTATTTCAGAAACCAAGGTAGTTGGAATATTTCTGTTTGTGGTTTTGGAAGTTTCACAAAAACATGGAGTGCTCGGAGGTAAAACTCATGTTATACACCTAGAAGTTGTATTTCATTCTTAACTTAAATTTGATTAACACATCGACCCTGCACCTCCTCTTGTAATTTCACATTCATACTGAGAGGCAATAGTTTTTTGACCGAAAAACTGCAGTTACAGTTTACTATAATTAAACAACAAAATTATGCCTCTTCTGTAGGTATTTATATAAGGCATATACATAAATCGACTGGAAAAAATCAAACAAAGAATCCTCCGCGCTTGAGGTAACATAATTCAACTAGGGGAGATCCCAGAAACTATTCCACTAGATAGAAACACTTCATTCATGATAAATCTTGGTAATCGCATATTCGATAGCGATGTCTGCAAATTTTTAAGCAATCGTTTGGATCCTCAGAACATCACGAAGTGGAAGCTGAAGCTACACTAATAGGATATCTCCAAAACAAATAGCAAAACCGAAAAAATTGTGATTGACATCCATTTTTGCAATTACATTGTTGATGAATATAACAATTTCTCCTATCCATAACTCAGTTGGAAAGCCAGCAGGGTCATACAAAAACCTGGCTTTAACCTGAGATTGAATTTCAATTTTCGATCAACATGTTTATAATACTGGCCTTGAAACCAACAATTTTGACACTGTTCTTCTTTCCTCAAGATCAACTATATTTCAACTAAACACTTTCTCGAATAAGCAAAGATCTTACTGCAAAAAATTATGCTAATGAGGCACACTGATAATGTGAAATATTTTCATGGTAAACTCGTCCAGATAATATGACAGTCAAATGAGTGACAAAAGAATCTTTGAAAATGAAGTTGGGTATTACAGCAATAAACTTCAATGAGAAATGTATACAAAAATTGATACATTACGCCAAGTGACTGACACAAGTCAGGGACTAGTAAATTCAGAATATATTTAATAATTCTTGATAAAGTATAACTGAATATAACTATACCACAACTTATTGTCTTTGTGTTGAATTAAAGTTTGACAGCAGCAGGACAAATGTCAAATTCAATGACAATTGCGTTTATGAAAGCTATAAAGCAAACGAAAAGAAGATACATATTAAACTGTGAACGGGAAGAAAGTTTCAAGTAGCAGAAAAATCTGGAATTGCCAATCTCATAAATTCCAAACTGATAGCAACAATCTTACCTGTACATCGAAATTGTGTTGTTGCTGTTGCTGCTGCAGCACTGCATTGTCTACCTGGTGACTTTGAGGCGGTGGAGGATACCCTTGGTGAGGTTGTTGATCATACGTGTTGGGTGGAGGCTGCTCTGTGAAGTGCTCAAACTGCTGATTGACCGATTCCGCAAGAGTTACTCCCAAATGCGGGGTCATATGTGGAGGTAAATGGTGAGCCATGTGCTGCGGAAGTTGCTCTTGCGGTTTCATGACCACAATGCTTGGGTCCAATATGCTGTTTTTGCTCAGTTCTTCTTCAGCTGGGGAAGGTTGTCGGCTTCCAGGTGTCCTACTGCAATATGAAGTTCTATTTGAGATTAGAATTCTTGTTTCTAATTTGTTGCTTACATTTAAAATTGAAAATATGAGTTTATCATTCTTTCAAAGTTTAATTTCGTTTTTATTTCGAAGATGTAATCATTCCGCATAAAATCCAGTGAATTAATGCAAAAATACAATGAAGAACTACACCTAGCGACATCTGCCTGTGTTCATTCGATATAGAGAAACCTCGAGCCAACGATATCACAGACCCCTTCAATCTAAAACGCCTCATGCTCAATAGATGGCGCTACCAACGTACGGCTGAAGCAGAATACAACTTTCCACCGCAACCTAGGCCAACGCTAAAATATTGAACCGCTCACACAGATGGCGGTACGCTAGACGGGGAAGAATTCCTGAACGCGTGTTCGTAGGTCATAGGAGGGGGGTCGTCACCTTGGCAACCAACGCTGCTCCGCCACTTTATGCAAGATACAATGCGGCATGTCAATGACTTCGTCCAAGGTGGCTGACAAGACCTTGAAACCATGTCAAAGAGCGGAAACGAAGTGTATAGAGCCAGGGACGCAATACGAAAGATGTTGAAGAACGACGTCTGTTATGTTATTGATGGTTGGTCAGTTCTGCGGGGAAATATGTTGTGTTTACAGCATGTGGAGGAGGAGCATTGTTTACTAGGACGATTTGATTGATCGATTTTCCCCAAACATCTGATCCGACTTGATCATTTCGCCGAAATATAGGATACGTGATTAATCAGGCAGAAAATTTCGTGATCATATCTGGTGTTTTCGAATCAAAGACCGGACTATTGTTTTAGATTGGGGATAGTGAACTTGATGAGACCCAATATCTACTTATTACTGACGAAACCGTCAGAGCCATAAAATTGATAACATTTTTAATGTTAGAATATAGTTCAGCCAAAGAATACATATTTTCATTAAAAATCGAAAAAGAATGCAAATATAATATGAACAATTAAAGATATAAAATGAATGAAATGAAAATATGACATAAATACAATGAAATAATAAATCATATTTCACTGTACACTTTAAAAAGAAAATTTGATGTTATACGATGTATCATATAATTACTACCTTCATTCTATCAAATTTCTCGCCTGTAAAATAAGCATCTTCTGACTTGGAATAGTTCTGCATTCAGACGAGAGTATGTATTTCATATTTTTAAAATTTATTGAAGGTTAGGTTGTGATACATCAATGTTTTCAGAAAAATAAATGCAAAAATTTTACGTCAAAATATAGAGGGTGTTCCATCTGAAAAATTTCACGTTTGTGCTGAATCTCAAAAACAGTGCTCTGAAAATTTTTCGTTAACTCCGCCACTGACTTCTACGTAAAAATATATAATAGAAGCAGTTTTCATTTTTTTTCTATCTTATGCAGTGCCTGAGAAATAATTACATGTCAAATAATTGAACATTTTCGTTTTAGCTCTGTATTTCAGAAACAGAAGATGTTGGAATATTTCTGTTGGTGGATTTAAAAGTTTCACAAAAAATTGATACAGGGTCGCGAAAACCGCATGTCTCCATCTTCAATAATAGGTGAAATACAGTGCAGTCTCACCCAATTTGGGACACAGTGTACATTACTTAAAAATCAATTCGCGTTGAAAATCATATAATTCAGAATAAGTAACACAGCATGATCCCTCAACTGCCAATTTTCGAATCTGAAGCCGTCCAATATCGGTTTGGCTCGATTGTGTGGCATCGAAACGAAGATTCCATTATTTTTCCCATTAACGACCTATTCATTTCCAGGCTATAAATTGCATATTTTCGAATTTCTCTCCGAGGTCACAACTCTCCTTGAATATATCGTTTTCAATATTTCATTGTCCCATAGCCTTCGATGCGTTCACGATAAATCGTTGAAAAAAAACAAAAATTTGTTGACCTAGCAGTTCCATGATCTTTCAATAAGAAACAGATTCATTATTTTCTGGTTTTTAATAATGATTTGGAATTCCACCAGAAATTATTTCTGATCATTTTATCCAAATCTACAGCCACAAGGACATGACTAAGAATTGAGAAATAATATTTCTTCCTACATAAATATCAAAAGAAAAAAACCTTTCAAGAAGGTTGTACTCAGCAGGAAAATGAAATTTCAACAATATTGTCGAACGAGAAAGAGCAGCAGAAAATTCATTATTATATTTTTCAGGACTTTCTTCTCAAACATTCTTTAGTCTTAGCGTTATCCCATCATACGAAACAATTATCAAGAATTATTGAATGTTAATTGTTGGCGATTTGTAACGAGAATAAATGCTTGACATGACGAAAAATGCATGATGAAACAAAAATGATTCATCATTCTAGAATCGATTTATATAGTGTTGAAATTAAGAGGATGTATTATTGCATTAAACTATACCAAACCGAGTTGAAATAGACGAAACAATTATATCTAGCCTTGATTTGAATCTGCAAAAAGAAATTTTACGTTTTGATTCTCTTGAACAACCAATGTGGAAGGAAGTCGGACCAGAAGTGAAAAACTACTGAGTGAACAATTTGCAAATTTGAAATTTGTTTCGGGAAACATTAGACGATGCTACATGAGATGAAAACTTTGAGTAAGACTCGGAAGATTTTCAGCAAAAATGTGCACATTCAAATAAAGAATTATTTGCCAAAGATAACATACGATACGCATAAGCACTGTGATGGACAAAAGCGGTTCAGATTATATGAAGGGATTAAAAGAACGCAGTATCTACGGTAGCAATAGAAGCCTATGTTTACTAGCAACCCTTACACATAATCACAAAGAGAACTTACATATCGATAGAAGTTTCGCGATGCTGATCAAAATAAAAGAAACGACCAGCATTGGTCCAAGACGAAATAAGGTGAATAAAATTACCACAGATTTTTATGGTCTCAGAGCCTTGACAAATCAAACTTCTGGCCAAAATAAAAAAAAACTCTGTGGCACACATATCCACCCCAAGCATCGCCTGATTAAAACCAGCTCAAAGTGCTGTCTCGAAATTTCTAGATGGTTTTAGGGGACAATAAAGTATCTTCAGGAGTTATATTTCAGGAGCTGCCATACTCAGACAGCTCAATTTAGCGGAATTATCTCCTGAAATATAACTCCTGAAGATGCCAGACACTCGAACTGGCGAAACCTCGAGAACTAATCCACGACGACGGTTGAAAGAAATGCTCAACCAATTCATATTCTACTTCTGTTTGTTTTTTCGAAAATTGGAAAGTTTGGAGCAATGGAGTTCCCACACATAAATTATTTTCTAGAGTAGATTCAATTGTGACTGAATAAAATTGGGGTTCTGATTTGAAAGCAATTGAGTTTTCGCGTTGTCAACTTTGACAACGACTTTATGACCTGTATTATTATTTTCAATTTTGAATGTTGCGACAACATTATTATTTTTCTCCAAGATAGCCAAAAAACAAACCCAGGAAAAACCCTGAACTCATCCATGTTTCAGCAGAGCTCCATTCAAGATTTTTTTTTCGTTATTTCAAGTTGAAAAAGAGTTTTCCGTGGAAAATAATAAAAATTCAAAAAGAATAAATTTCAATGATAAAATATAGGGCTACCCAACGAGAGTTTTCAATTCTGATCAATACAGAAGTCTCACAAATCTCAAAAAATTCATGGCCCTACTCAAAGGTCAACTGGGCAATGGCAAATGTGAATTCGGATTTTTTTCCGAAAATATATTCAAATTTAAAACGGTACTGATAGCTCCGCAGCCCCATATTCATAACCTCGTATCGAAGAAGAGACAGCCACGTGACTACGTGACAAAACGACCTCGTGTAAATTCAATAATTTCTTGCTCAGAATCGCATTCGTTTAACCTGCGGTTACTTTTGAAGTATCCATTAGAAAACTATACTGTAAGAAGCATTTTTCATCAGGAATAAATGCCGCAGACAACAATCACATTCATTTATATGAATAAATTCCATTCCAGTCGAGAGCCCTCTGCTAATTGAACATTATTTTTAATTGAACTGAAAATGTTAAAAATGGTTATCGCAGGTTTTCCTCAGCTGTTAGACATATGGCGTCGTGGACTTTTTCATAGAACTTTTTGAGCACTACAAAATTGTCTCTGACCATGTTTCTCTATCTCTAATAGTTTACCCAGCGTCGGCCGTAAAAGCCTGAAAAAACCGGGTTAATTACCGACTTTTTCATGAAAACTCGATTTTTTTTCCTATTACTTCGTGATATAGGAATGAACCCTACATGAAAACCACCCAGAAGAAAATCTCCACATTATGGTGAAAGTTTCATCGTAATCGGTCATCTGGTTCCTGAATCCATAGAATACAAACACACGGACATTCATATTTATAATATTAGTATAGACACAATATTGACTTGTTCATAGATGCAAACAAAAAATCCCTGAGTTGATGAAAAACCTTTCAATTGACGAGAATTATTTCTATATTGGAAAATAGAAAGTGTTCTCATATTTTCTCGTAAAAGTCGCAGTATTCTAGTTATTCGAAATTGAGAAATATACAGGGTGGCCATTTGAAAACGAAACAGACGAGATTACAGACGAAATAAATTTTTTCGATAGAAATGCTCGGACAGGTCGACTTCTGTTTCGAGGGGGACAACTTAAGATGTAGGTTACGGACGCATAGCGCTTCAACCCTTGCTACTACAACCCTCACCCCCAATTTTTGAATAGGGAAGATGGGGTGAGTGATACCTCATTTGAAAGGTATTTTTATACTGATTTCAGTACAGTAATTGTTTTTTCATTTTATGCATTAGTCCTCGAAATACAGGGTGGCCATTTGAAAACGAAACAGACGAGATTACAGACGAAATAAATTTTTTCGATAGAAATGCTCGGACAGGTCGATTTCTGTTTCGAGGGGGACAACTTAAGATGTAGGTCACGGACGCATAGCGCTTCAACCCTTGCTACTACCCCCCAATTTTTGAATAGGGAAGATGGGGTGAGTGATACCTCATTTGAAAGGTTTTTCACAAAAAAACACTACAAGTGCCATGAAAACATCACTTCATTTTCAAATGCTTTGTCAAGAATATTTCGAGAACTAATGCATGAAATGAAAAAACAATTACTGTGCTAAAATCAGTATAAAAATACCTTTCAAATGAGGTATCACTCACCCCATCTTCCCTATTCAAAAATTGGGGGAAGTAGCAAGGGTTGAAGCGCTATGCGTCCGTAACCTACATCTTAAGTTGTCCCCCTCAAAACGGAAATCGACCTGTCCGAGCATTTCTATCGAAAAAATTTATTTCGTCTGTAATCTTATCTGTTTCGTTTTCAAATGGCCACCCTGTATCTGTATGTGTGAAATTCGAAAACTCAAGTACTACGGCTTGAGGCATCTTGTTCAGAAGATTCACAAAATTCCAATTTTTGTAAATCATTTCCAAGGTTAAAATAGTAGATCTAATACTTGGAACAACTACAGGAATAAAGGTATATAAATATCGAATACCCATGTGGCCGACCGAGTTGATTTAATCGAGTATTTACATTTAGTATAACCCACCCTTGACTAAAAAAAAATCAGTCACGTCGTCGGATGCAAGAAAGGAATAAAAACTTCCCAAGGTGGAAAATGGTATGTGTAAATGTACAGAGGGCCAAGGTCGAGGCCGCCGATGAAGACAGAACGAGAGCAGCCGGCTGAGAGCATCAATGCCGCGACATTGAGAGGAACATTCTATGTCGAAATCCTCAAATAACATAATAATGCCGGCACAAACGACGCGGCGCTTGGTTCATCCTCGCATAATATTCCAGGGTTCGGGACGCTCCTACGTCGGCCGTCTCCGGTAGCGGAGGAAATAAACTTTTTCGGAACAATAAAAAGAGCGTTCGATACACGCGTCGATAAATTCGTTTATCATGGGCATTCTCGGCCATTAACGTAACCACAATTAAAATAACCAAAGGTCGGGCTGGCTCGCAACGAGCGATAATTTACGAACCATGGGTGTCTGAATCATTATAATGTGGATATGGTCGATGGGTTGGCGACTTGTGCGGGTAAGTAATCGGTTATGCTCCGACTGTGGAAAACCTCGATATGGACAATATCGATAATCGCGAGATAAACCTGAATGAGAAGCAACGAAAATTCGAAAACATTCTGATTACTGTTCGTTTGAACGTTTTGCATACATGGTGAGTGTTCGACTTGTAAATCGGAAGAAACACTCTTGTTTTCACCATTTTTTCCAATTTGGCTCGATTGACAAGAAATAGGCCGTTGAAAATCGTTAAAAAACTGTATTTTTCGAATATATCTCGGAAATGATTTTCACTACTAATTTCACTCACGTGTCTTATTTTCTGCATTATGATTATTACACTAGAATCCGTTTATTATGACGCCGGCTATACTGACCAATCGCTTATAATGACGCAAATGTAGTGTTAAGTTTGGTTTCATTCAAAAATCCTTACTATTGGGTCCGGATTTAATGACGTCGCTTATAATGACATGTCGCTTACAATGACATGATTTCAGATACAACAACATTATTTTTCGAAAATTTTTCCAGTTATAGTGACCGCTCGATCGTTTTTTCAAGCCACCCTACCCTTTTTAATGCGATGAGGTTTGATACGATACGAGACATACGCGTGCCGACATGCTTTTTAGTATAATCCAGTTCCTTGAAGAGATTATTGGTATTTTGTGGACAAAATCACATCCATTATAGCCATTTCTGAATTGTACAATGGTGTGAGAAGCTATTATTTCAAGTCGAAAAAAAAACAAACGCAAACTAAAATTTCAGATTATTTTTCTAAAAAATAGGAAAGTTCTTTATATTTAGTTTGTTTTGTAAGAGAAGCTATTTTTTATTTTTTCAATAAAGCAAAATCTGAATTTGTCGTTCTTTTCTTGAACTGAATCCAAGAAAAATACCATGAATTCTGACGAAATTCTGCTTTATGTGACTTCTGGTTATTATGACGTATTTTTCATTTCCCCTCGATGTCAATATAAGCGGATTCTACTATACATACCATTACATTCCACAATTAAACCAGGAATTCATGGGACTCCTAAATTTAGGTTGAATTTGATGAATATTTGGCCATTTTGTGAAAAGGATGTATTCTTCGTATAATTCGTGGAATGGGCATTCTTCGAATACCTTATCGTTTAAGGAAATCTATACCAGAAAAATTAATACAATTGATTACTTCGGCTGAGTGCAACTCTGTTCAAAAAATTACAAAATTAAATTTTTGCTGCATTTTTCGGAGGTTGAAGCGGTAGATCGCATGCTCGAAAAAATTTCAGTGGCATGTTTCCAGAGGTGCCATGGCTCAGTATGAAAGTTTAAAATGGCTTTTTTATCTAGGCTGAGTCATAAATGAATGGTATACAAAAAAGTGCTTCTTTGAACCTAGACAAACAATTATGTAAATATAAGTACAAGTCAAAGGCTCAACCAGTATATCGTGAATCTACCTATTCGTAAACAAAATTCGAGCTCAATGTATCCAAAAAAGCGAACTATGATTGAGAACAGCAATACAGCTTTCATAAACGTTAATGGAAACAACTTTGGTGCTTTTATAAGACAACCCGATAATTAGAATAGAAACCAAATAATTGAGGAAGCATCCTCAATTTTCCACTGATTCAGTTAAGTAACTTTAAGTGCTTTGCTTATGACTCCTCTTTTCCTTTTCAGTTATAATATACAGGGTGTCTTATCGGTAGTGCCCATAAGAAGTTTATGGAGAAATAATTATTCGACTAATTTAAAATTTTGTGTGAAGACATTCATTTTTGATATATTCTTAAATATCAATGACTTCCGCTTTCACCTGAAATGGTATCAACTTTCTTATTTCGAATGGAACATCCTGTATATTATGACTTTTTCGGATATATCTTCGAATACCACATTCATTTTATGTATCAGTCCCTATAGCGAGCTAGAGCCGTTTTCGAGTTATTCGCTGTTTTTTTACAAATTGAGGCTTGTAGAACATTGAGAATTCAATGAAAGCGCAACGTACAATCTCAAATCTGTTTACTGAATTGGGTTACCGAAAAGATATTCGATGTCACACTGTAGAGAAAATAACGTTTTGATATACTACGAGGTAAAATGAGTGTCTAATTTGGAATTCAAGAAGAACCGAAAACTCGATTTTTTCAAATGGAAACCCTATTTTTTTTTCTCATATAACAATTTGTGAGGTGCAAATAGGCGGAGCCACGAAGTGGCGAGTTTTTAATTGGACGTGTGTTATAATAAGCCTACGAGTATTATACATTATTTGCTCTAACGCATTGAAATTTTATTGAAATTAATGGAATATTTCGATAAAAATTGTTTGTTGATTTTTGTATTGAAAAATATTGTTTGGCAGAACTGTTTCCTCCCTCATAAATTCAACAGATAATGAATAAATCCGTGGGAGGAGGACAACTTGTGTAGTCAATAAATAGTACCATAAAAACTGTGCTGGAATAAAATATTCTCGCACGATTTTGTTCGACACGATATGGCAGAATGAACGGATTTGACAGAGTAGAGAAATTAGTTTTCGACACTCGGATGCCTACATTTTTGCATAATAAATTAAGTTTTCACAAGAGGAATTGATTTTTAATCAAATTGAAATCGAAAAACTCGACCTCACCAATGGTATTCCATTGGTGGTATCTGTCATTCGAAAGTTTTGAGAATTTTTTTTTGTAATTCATCAATTTCAGCGTCATTTTTTACACATCAACATGGAAATTTTCACGTTCATTGAGAACTGAATAGTTTTATGACCAAACATAAAAAAGACACAATAAAAGATATTTCCGCCAAAGTTGCTGGTTCAATAAAAAAAAAGGTTTTTAATTGAAAAATCAGGACAAATTAGGAGTGAATCAGTAAATGCAGTTTTCGAGGAACATCGGAAGGATATTCTGCCCCCTACATACATACATACATACAAGTGGCGTCAGCAAATTTGGAAAAAGGGGTGCCATTCACAACAATGACCCAAGTGGGAATCATGTCCCCCCTATGGCTCTGGTTTCGTATCATAGGTAAATTTTGACATGTCTTGAGAAGAAATTTCAAGCAAGAGTGCCAACTCCAGAATTCCACATCAAGGAATTAATAAATTACTTCAAGCTTTGCATATTCGTCATAATGGCCAATTTATTTTCGGAAAACAATTTTAATATCCCAAAAAATTGGCTTTGTTAACCTCGGTGGAGCATTGCAGCAAATGCAACATTTATAATTTACAAGATAACTCTGTACTTTGTTCAACTAGGTCAATGCCACCTACGACAGAGTTAATCCGTGTGTCAGAGAATTGTATAGTTAATATTTTTACCATCTTAAGAACAATAAAATCGTGAAGATAAAAATAACCACCTAGAATAAAGAAAATCAAATAAAACTGCCTTCAGAAGGTCGATAAAAATCTTCTCATTTACGTGGACATTCAAGAAACGCAAGGGAAATATAACCTTATATTGAAGATGTTGAAGCAAATCTTTGTTTTTCAAAGTAGAGATCCGAATATCTATCCAATCATATCGTCACCATCGAAAAAAACGTTTGATACATTTTGTCCTTCACGATATTATTTTCTGTGTTTTACTATGATAGAGAGTAAATTTACTTTGGTATATAGGAATGAAATTAGAATTTCTCGAACTAATAACTAAGATAAAACGCTGAAACATGTAAATTGATTTCTTTATGATGAAAATGGAATATTTCATCTCAACCCCTGGATGCATCCCTACCCTTTTGGTTCACAAATTTAAATATGTATATCTCATATATATGGCTTGTTGGTGAGCTTTTCAATAATGGAATGTTACCATACGTTCAAGTCTTTCATTTATTTATGTTATTATTAAGAAAATTATCCAACCGTTCAAATTTCTATCATTTTGTTTCATATGAAACAATAATGTCAACATCACACTGTTAATTGAATTTAGAGCGATAATCAATCACATAAGGTAAGATTCATCTCAAAGTATTATCATATACAAAACATCGTCAGTATTCAGTGCAGTGAATCATTTTCATTCAAAGCTTTTGTTTTGCATCGATTAAAACCAACAAAAGGCAAGTGCAATTACATACAGCAGGTGTATACTAGGAAAATCTGAAAAAGATGTTGCATTTTTTTGGACCTGAAACAAGAATGTTCAAATTTCAGAATCAAACGAAACGTTCTTGTTGTCAAGACAATGGAGTGGGCTCTAAAATAAACATATTTTTCCACAATTTCAAGTAAATTCACCTTCAAGATATAATTTCACTCGCTTTTTTCGTTCATCAATATATAATAAAAACTAATTCAGAATTGACTTATAGATCGGTTTTAGTTATTCATTTTCCTGATTATGAAATTATAAACACCGTAACTAAACGCGAGTCAACTTATAGATTCGACCAGTTCATTCTGAGTTGTTGGTTTAAGAAGTATTCTGAAAAATCGGTTTTGGTGGGGAACTCATGTTTGTTTGTGAAGCCCTTTTTTTTCTAAATTAAAAATAATTGTTTTCTTGTTCATTTTGTATGAAGCTTTCTTTTTTCAAAATAAATATCTATTATTATTGATATTAAACTATTTATTAAACCTATTTATGGTCAGATATATCAAAAATGTGCAATTCAACTTACTTGAATCCTTTATCCTCTTCAGACAGTTGTCCATTCTGCATTACTTGTCCATTGACCTCTACCTCTTTGGGACTTTGTGGTTTGTCTTTGTCTTTATCGTCCAAGTGGAGGGCTCTCATTCTAGGTTCCAGTCCGCTCATGTCTTTGTTGGTTGGGGACGTGCCCAAAACGTATTCGACCATTTTCACTCCCAAACCGGCGCCGTTGTCAGATCCTCGAGGTGACAGTATACTACCTGTGTCACCGCCAGGAAAACCTCCCCTGCGGTTCATTAGCGAGGCAGACATAGGATGTTCAACTGAAAATTGAGAGGACTTTAGATTTGTGTTCCAATGATGTATTATTTGCTTTAAAAAAAATTGTTGCGACTTGGAAGTTTTATGGTCTAAAACACTATTTCCAGTTGGTTTAGGAAAATAATGTAGAAAAGTACCGTGCGTTTTGAAAAATTATTCATGGAACTCCTCGCGGAATTCTCAGATGAAAGCTCAGAATCTGTCACACAAATATTTTCCATTATGTTACATTATTTGATCTAGAACAGACTTATCTGTCATTATTAACATCTTAACAACATTCATAAACCAAATGCAATGAGCAGAGGTTTATTTCAAAAATGGACAAGTAGAGACTCATATTTCTGAGAATGTGTACAGGGTGGGCAAAATTGGTGATACATGAACTACAACTTTTTAACCCAACGAGTTTTCGAGTTGTAGGCCATAATTGAAATTTGGGCGATATCAAATTTGGTCAATATCTCCGTTTCTGTTTGTGCTAGAATGTTGCAATTCAAACCTTATATATATTTTTTAGAAGCAATCCAGGGGCGTACTACGTTTTTTCCTAATAGAGTTTCTTCCTGAGCTATAAAATGAAGTTGTTTTTTCTCATGAAAACTATAGTTTATTATGACCCAGAAAGAATCATCACTTTTTACTGTTTCAAAAATATATACATTATACAGCGTGACCCACGTGAAACAGGTCAGCCCCATATTTTTCTAAGTATACTCCAGAAAATGCTTCGGCAGGTTAATCTTTAGACACCAAATAAAAATTTTTCAGTATATTCATGAATAGAATTGCAAAACCTTTGCAGTGATGTGTCACTCGACCCCAATTAGAGTTTGGAATCTTGAAAGGCTCCACCACGATTAGGGGTATGATCATAGACCTCTGATCTCGAAGTCAAATGGCATCGAAAACTTGACTCTTCTAATCATTTTCTATAACCCACGCACGGAAATATTGGTCAATAGATACTTTTTTTACGTGGGCCATCCTGTATAATGTATATATTTTTGAAACTGAAAAAAAATGAAAATCCTTCATGAGTCATAATCAACTATTGTTTCCATAAGAAATAATTCTAGCACAAACAGAAACGGAGATAACGACTAAAGTTGAAATGGCCCAAATTTTAATTGTGGCCTGTAAGTCGAAAACAAAAGAAGATAGAGAAATGCAGTTGATGGTATTATCAGATTTCCTAAAACAGACGACTGTAATGTGTCATTTTCCTCTATCTCTTTCGATTGAAAATTTGTAGTTCGGGTATCACTAATTTTGCCCAACCTGTACTATAATTAAATTTACTAACTAGAATATCCAATACCAAAATTTTTTTCATTCCAAATTCGAAATAAATAATCTAAACATTTAGTTTGTTCATGATCACAAAATATGAAAGGTTCATAACTACAAATTCAACTCTCAACAACTCAATTCAACTTTTTCCGATAGAAAATACTCTAAAATCCTAAGACAATAGAGATGGATGCAGTTGTATGAATCATTCGCAAAATAGATAACCTCATAAGTCGTAAGCAATTGATAAGAATCGAGCCGTAGGTCGGTAAGAGTAATACAGTAATAGTCTCACGACATTCGCGTTATGATAGTACTGACGAGAGATGTTGAACTTGAGTAATGGTCATGAGCATAGACAATTTTTACGATAACGAGTCCTGAAAATACACATGCGTGATAAATGCGTTTCTATTGTCGGAACGACTCAAAAATGAAGTTTTTGGAACCTTCGCGATTGGATCGTATGAGCTGAAAAACATCAACGTCTGTTTTCTGTGCATTAAAGATTTGTTCATTCATTATAAAAACAATTAACGAAATACCAACAAGGTCTACCTTGAAAGATAACATTTAATTCCATGGCCCAATTGGGGAAAATTTATTTTCGCGTCATAAGTATTTGTTGTATGAGAAAGACATACTCATAGTATTTCAACAAAATTAATATTTACGAAGATTTTCATGTTTTACATCATCTCATTATTTCTTCATTATTATGTACTTGATAACGTTGTGAACTGTGCTCATTTTTTTTCGAATTTTCTTAATTCAACCAGCAGTGAAACGTGTTTGAAGCAGAATTTTGCACTAAGACAAATGGAAACTTTGAAAAAGAATGTTAGTGGTTTTGTTAGAATACAAGACATAGCAAAACATGGCCGAGCTAAAAAAAAAAAAAAACAGTTGTATCAAATCGATACAAACTTACCGCCCAGCAAATTGATAGGAAAGAAACATTTATGTTTGAATTTCATGGTCAGATATAATTCGGAGGTTCATGAATATTAATGAAAGAAATGTCACGAAATTTGGAGGAACTGAAAAAACTCCTTCGACCTCAAATAGTTCAACATTACAAACATACGAATTTTTCGAGTAAAAAACTGAACCGTAATTGAGCAGCAAATCTATGGAACAAATTTACGGAGAGTTTCCTGATACGTCACTGACTTTTATGTGAAAGTATATGTTATGAGCAGTTTTAATTTTTTTTTTATCTAAAACGGGGCCTGAGAAATAATAAAATCTCCAGAACGGAACATTTTCGTTCTCGCCCTGTATTTCAGGAAAAAAAGTAGTTGGTATATTTTCGTTTGTGGCTTTGAAAGTTTAACAAAAAAGTGATACAGGGTCGAGGAAACCGCATGTCTCTAGCTTTATTTTAATAATAGCTGCAGTTTCAACCAAAATGGGACACACCGTATGTAAGGCGAGGCTTTGACTTAGATTTCATATTGACATATTTCAACAATATATATTATACTAACTGGCCAACGCAACTTCGTCTGCCCAAATCGGCTATTGAAATTATTGTTATTATTATCAATTATTATTCCAATATCATCCTCAAACACGAAAAATCTTGAAGAAGCCTAGATCCTAATTGCCACACCGCCTACCAGATATAATTGTTTTTCACTAACTTTTCGTTTACGTCTAACCTATACCAAAATAACTGAAACTTCAATCCTATAATCGAATAATCAGTCAAATATCTTAACGTATGGCCCCCTCGTGACGTGGTTTCTTCGGGGTACGTTACGCAAGATATTATTCGTACACATCAGTTCTACAACAGCTGACGACGTATTGCTTGGTTGACGTACTTCGATATTTCCCAGTTTCACCTTCTTGCCTAGAATCAATCGAGGCTAAGGGTCATTTTTGCATATCACCCTAAGAATAACATGGGTGATTCGCGACTACGCGACTTATGTATTTTGACGAATGGCTTTTTTTCGACTCGCTTGATATTTTCTCATTGTTTTATGCTAAAATACCACGAAATTTTTATAAATTAACATTCGGATAGATAAACCATATTGGAGCTTCATCTGAATCCGTTCGGTAGTTCTCACGTGAAAGAGTAACAAACATCTTCACATCCTCGCAAACTATCGCATTTATAATATTAGTAAGAGTAGGATTCTTGTGGTCAAAAGAAAAACTCTTTTAGTTTTCCATTTTTCCTGATTCGGCCTAGAGAAAAAGATATATCCATTTTCATAATGAGCTAGAAACATGCCACTAAAGTTTTTCTGATATTGGAACATGTAACAGCAATTTAATTCTGTGAATTCCCTGAACACAGTTGCATGAAGCCAACATGAAGTAACATGGATTTTTTGAAACTATTCATTACTTACTCATTCAACTTACTTTTAAAATGGTATGTCATGTCTCTAATGAAAATTATAAAACATGTGAGCGTAAATTTGTTTCTTTTTTTCATGGATTTTCAACAACCTGCATCTTTTCAACCAAGGAATCGGAACAATGGTAAAGACAAAAAGTGTTTATTTTGACTACGGGAATCTCCGTAACAATATTTGTTCAAGTCAAAGACACCCTGTAGAACTAAGAATTAAGAAGGATCAACTGTTTCTAGTCGGAAAACTCATTCATGATAAAGATCAGAATTCTGATCGTAACATCTGGTATTCAGCTTTGTCTCATCTCATTCTCCCTTCTTTTCAATTCATATTTATTTTCCTGTTAACCGAGTGTTCCACTATTTTGTCATTTCATTATGTATCTTTATGATTTCCTTGAAACTGTGAGTTCTAATAGATCAAAATTTGATTTCTAGGTCTCAATTATGACAGAGAAAATCATTGAAGAAATGAAGGACACAACCAGCATTAATCTAACCTAGACTCAAAGTGAAGGACGATTGCGGAGATCGAAGAACATGAATAATTTATGCAGCTACCATAAAACCGTGGTAAACCGATAGAAATAATATTTGTATGTTCAAGGTGGGTGAATTAAAATGAGGTTGAACGTTAAATATAAAAAAAAGAGTGTTCCTTCATAAGCTACTTTTTTCTCTCCTCGAGGTGTCTAATCATTCCTTCAGCGGCCATCCAACACACCAGCCGGGCTAATAAAAAAAAAACGCACAGCAGCTCGGAGTGGGATTTTACCGCTCTGCAGATGGGCGTGCCGGGCGTCGGCATCGGTCGGCTTGATGACGCCGGCGTCTGTTGCCCGGGCAACTACCCCGGCTTACCGAATTCAATCTCGAGGCAAAACCAGCGCGGCGCGGGCTCTTTTTCACTCCAGACTTTCCTTTTCGCCCCTTACCAACGGCAGGCAAGCAACGGCCGTCGCTCTGTCAACGACACTGCCGCACGGGGAATTACGAATTCGATCAATTTGTCTCGCATGTTTACATTGCGAAGAACTTGCGGGTACAATTAGGTCGCCCGATACCGACTAGAGTCGGTCGACGTAGCTAACGACTGTCCGCTTAAAGTCGGGCGACGAAAGAACACAATCTCAACTCGAATTTTTAGTACCACAATGCGACTACAGTGTAACCTCTCTAACCCTTTACTGCATGATATATTAAATAATTGTAAAAATTTTTTTTCTGGGTGAATGATTTTATTGAGGCCGCAAAATGAGTAATAACTGTTTTTTTCGTAAGAAACTACATGCATTTAATTTTTTTTCCAGAAACCATATATGGGTTCGTATGCATCAAAGCCTTAAACCCTGTGGACATATATGGTTTCGTATGCACACTAAGTACACATTATTATTTCTATCAAAACCTTATTGACATAAATTCAAGTAATGGAGAATTTTATGAAATTCTGAGGCTCCACTCAACACTTGGTATTTATAACTCCATTCATCCTGCTCTGCTGAATTATACTGTTTGAGTTTGTGCCTTTGGTAGATATCATCTGCTCATCTACCGCTTCATACTTTTCCTTCGGAATTATCAATAGGCGCTGTCGAATTTTTTCTATCAGAGGACAAACTTTGAATAATTCATCGTGTCCTTCACAAATTTGAATAAATTTAGAGAGAAACATTGCTTATAAATGAAATGGAGGATATAAGAAATCAAATCATCATTGCTTAGGTCATGTTTAGATATCACGTAAGTATGCTTATTTTGTCCATAAAATCGCTCATCGGGGTATATTCTGTCACCAAGAAAGAAACTTGGAGCAAATTAAAACGAATCCATATCCTCGTAGTCATTTACAAATCATACTTATATGCATACGAAACTATATATGTCTAAGCAAAGAAAGATACGAATGCATACGAACCCAGATATGGTTTTGAAACAATTGGTGTTGAAAATGCATGGAATTGAAAAAAAAAAGTGAAAATCTATTGTAATGAATACAAACTAGAGGATATGTCACACAACAAAATATTTTTTTTTGCTTGAGAAACTCATCTTTTCATTCCTAATTCTTCTTGCGAAGTGGAGAGACGCACCGGCATATTAACAATCACAAACAATGTCTGGAAGAGTGAGATTATATCTAAGAGGAATTTGACCATAAACAAAATAGATGCATTTTGTTTTAGTCAATGATATAACAAATAAAATCCGTTGGGGTTTATACATTAATTTTCTATTTTTTCCAGAAAAAATTAACTGGAAAAGTGTCAAACCATATATGGTTTCCTATGCGATAAAGGGTTAAAGTCGGGCGACGAGAGAACACAATCTCATCCCGAAAATTCCTCATCTTCTGGGATTTTCATTCCGAATTTTTAGGACTACGATGCGACTATTTCGAAATCGACGTCACGAAAATTTAAAACTTCTGATTTCGAAGAAAATCACTTGGATGACCAGTGACCAGACTCTGTTGGAAAACTTTCCAAGAGTCGAAGTGCATCAAAGACGAAGCTAGTTTCAAAACTACAGAGCATTAGTGGTACATGAAATTTTCGCTAATAGCTAGCAAGCAGACTACTATGATCAAATGCCACATGCATAAGAATATGTCCTTCAATAGAAAAAGCCGAAAGTACTAAATCTCTGGAAATTTTAATTGATCACCACTTGTGAAAAGAGATATCGATTGAAATATACCTATTCCTTCACAAGAGTTAAAGATACCGTATTCAATCGTTTTGAAAAGTATCTAATCTTCGAGAAAATCGCTGCAAAATCATTTAAAACTCAATAGCAAGTTGAATCGATCCAATAAAAATCAGTATGAGACATTTCGTCAATCTGGTCGCCTTTTTTCTGAAATTTGGTTCTTTGCATATGCTTCATGTATGTTCTTATTTTGAAATAGAGTCAGTTTATCAACGGCTTCGATTTGAAACGAGTTTTCTGAAAGTGCCATGACGTAAATTAGCAAACGCTGGGGCTAATAGGGCTATCGGAATGCTGCCTAACTCAGGTTTGTTGTAGCGGAAAGGCTCCAAGTTAGCTAAAGTGTGATATCTCGACTTTGAAATAGGTTCAGGGAGACATGTTTCGTGTTAGAAAAACTAAGGCTTGGTGGGCGACGACAAACAACACCTGCTCAGGATCGTTTCATCGCCCTTTCGGCGAGAAGAAAGATCTACGTGTAGAATGATACGGAATACTCTTCAAAATGCAGATGGGGTCCAAGTGTCCATCGAAACCATCAGACGACATTTGAGAGAGGTGAATATAGGATTTAGACGTCCATTAAGAGGAGATCCATAAACACGTCACCATAAACGTCAAAGACTGGAATGGGCAAGGCAACATATCAATTGGAACGATCAATGGCGTAGTGTCCTTTTCACTGATGAATCCAGATATGGACGATTTTCAGATTCTAGAAGAATAAGGGTATGGACAACCACGTATACCCCGTAATCGTCGCTACGTCCAAGAAGTCCATCCATTCCGAGGTGGTAGTGTTATGGTATGGCCGGGATATGTTTCAAGGGGTACATAGATCTACACATTTTTCCTGGGAATATGACCGCCTTACACTATAGGGAGCAAGTCATTGACAATGTTTTGCCAAATTTTCACGCTACTTTCGGTGAAACTTTTCAATTTCTAGACGATAACGCTAGACCGTACCGTGCAGCCATTGTTGAGAATGCGCGGGAGGAGCTCACCAGATTTGAATTGCATAGAACATGCATGGGATATGCTCCAAAGAAGATTAGATAATCATCAACCTACCCCAGAATCTAATTGATTTTTGTTCCAGAGAAAATCAATTAAAATATTTTCTCTTAGTAAAATCTACGACGGTCTAAATTCCACGAATCATTCGAATTTCAATTTCAATACATGGTTTGCTTTAGCCTTCTTCATTTCCAGATTCGAATTTTGGCTCACTTGATAACCAGGTTTTTCTTAAATTCCATGAATCATTCAATTTTGAGTTTCAGTACATGCTTTGCTTCCGCCTTCTGCATTTCCAGATTCGAATTTTTTATATCTTAAAAAAATGTTCTTCTCAGAAAAAAAACTCAACACCTCGATTTTCCGGCTTCAAAATGAAAATGTTTGAAAATCGCTCGGAACCGTCAATTTCTAATTCGAGGGGGAACAATTTTTCCGCTTTTTTCATCCCTGTAACTTCAACCCCCTAGCGGGGGTTTGCAGACCCCCTTGATTTGGAATCGGGATGATGGGTGTTGCAATATACAAGTGAAAAAGGCATTGATATTGTTGTTAGATGAGAAATGTGCCTTCTCTACGAATATCATACATTAGTTTTCTCTGATTCTGTATCAAATTCTTGCATTCTGTCACATCTCTTAAAAAAATCATGTGATAATAATTAATTCTAACACAGTTTTCATGGTAATATTTATTGATGACATGTTGGCCTCCTGCCACCGATTTATTCACTATCTGTCAAATTTATGAGAAAGAAAACAGTTCTGCCAATTAATATTTTCCAACGCAAAAATCACTAAACGATATTTACGGCAATATTTCATTAATTTCGATAAAAATTCAACGAAGAAGAGGAAATAATGTATGAAACTCGCCTCTTCGTGGCTCGCTTTTGAATTTTGAACTCATGTAAGAATATCAATGCCTTCTGTAAACTGCACAGGTGTGCAGAAGTGGTCCATGCAATCAGCTCTAGGGCAGGGTCCAGACAGATTCGCCCAATGGGCTATTCAACAGAATTCGCGAAAACATAATTAGACAAACTGCGAATGAGAATTAACACACTTCCAAGTTGAGTTCCCGCCGAAAATCTTTGAACCGTGCTGGCTCGTGAGCTTTTGTTCTTCAGTCGCAGCTGCCGAGCGAGTCTGGCTCCGAAGACGATTCGAAACTTGACAAACTTTGCGAAGGTGCAATAGAAACGCCTCGAGTACACACAAAGTAATATTAGTTGATTAACTCCTTTGGTCTGAGCATAGTTATTCCGACATTTCTCTCAAATTGGAGGCCCGCTTGGGGGACAATGCTCCGGAGATTTCGAAATCTTTTTATAGAAACGCATGAAGTTTTTTCAATATAATTCTATTCATTGATAACCGAATGTTTTCTTTCAAATGATTCTGAATTTAAATCAAAGCTTATTCAAATTGCCATGAAACTTTGTTCATTCTGAGGACAATTCGTACACAGTATAATTTCCACTATAATTTTTCTTTCACTCTTTAAAGATTAATAAATAAGACACAGGCAGCAATTTCTCTTATGAAAGAAGTCGACTATGTATATCTGAATTCAATATTTGTTCTCAGCCTTAGGATATTCTTGCAGTGATGTCAAAATGTGTACTCCAAACATTCCACCTCAATGAAGTTCATCGATTTGCATTTTCAGAAATGGCGTTTGCAACAAATCTTTCGGATTGGAATCGGTTATAAACGGTTTCGAAAAAAAATCGTGTTATTCTTGGTGTTCGAAAGCGGTTGGTTAGAAAGATAAAGAACTCACCTGGTGCTGCCCAAGTGGGGTCTCTCCACACACCCCCATCATGATGATTAAGATGATTCAATGCAAGTGATTTTGCGTCTTTTCCTTCGATGCCCCATAGCTTCTTAGCTGCTGGAGCGATCTGCAACAAAGAGTTCTATGTATCAGTTTCAAAGTTTACACACTTTATATTTATAAAACTTAAAAGTTTGATATGAAGAATAGGGAAGAAAGACAATCTTGAAGATAAGAAATGGGAAGACAGGCGGAGCTCTTACTACCAGGAAAATTCAACCAATTGAAGCAGCCTTCACAAAGAACAAACTTTTGTCTTCTAGTGAGTAAACGAGGAGAATACATCGACTATAAATAGTGCGGATAATGCAAAAAATAGGATAGTATAAAGCTGCTATTTTATATATATTATATTTATATTTTTTGATATAGAGCGAAACAATATCAAACTATACAATAGTATTACTTTATTTAGATTTAAAAGAAAGAGAAAAACCTCCGCAAACAAAAAAACCTAATTCCCTGTGAAATGTAGAATGATGAATGTTCACAAAAATTAGCTGCAACATCTGAACATTAGAGTATAAAGCTGCTACGAAGAAACACCTCGCAAAATGAGTTCCTAATAATATGAAGAATCTGCGAGTGTAATAGAGGCCAATAAATAAAAAGGGAAAGGGCAGATCCTCCCTGGAGCCAGAAGATTTCTTGGAAACCCTGAAACTGGTTGGAAGCTAATGCCCAAAACGATTTGATAAAATAGGTCATTATTCGAATATTAATATGAATTGGGCACGCATTTATCAATAACGAGAATAATTATATTTACTTATGAATTTTCTTGCGTTCACACTCCCATACAAATTTGTGAGACTTGTAATGGATATTTTCAAAGACGTCTCTAAAATATGACTGAAAATAATTTTGATGATTGAAATTTGAATTTCACTACATAAGAGGTAATCTCTAAAAAAGAAGTATTTTCACTGATGAAACTTTTCGATCATTAGATAAATATGAGAAAAGAAAATCATTTTCAGAAAGCAAGTTTTTTCAGTGTACGCCAATGAAATCCACGTAAGTTTTCATGTTGACTATTTCCCTCGTCTTAATTTCTGCCAATCAGTACCGTGCAATTGTGAATTACAAATGGTTTCTAGATGGACACTGTCAGCGGTTTTTTCGAGTTTACTCGCGGCAAAACTTGACTGTTGTCAAATTCATACATATACATAATGCATTCAGAATAATCTGTTACTCATGAAATAGTCTTCTCGAATACCATTCAGGCAGCTGTGAAAAAATCGAAAAAACACAATGCAAAGTAATATTTTTCAACAAAAATCATTCGTGCAGATGCCACCAGCTTTCATGCTTCTTGTTGAAATATTACTGAGCAATGTGTTTTTTCGGAAAAATTAGATTTCGAGCGATAACTCAAATGAAACATTTTAACCTGTTAATTGCTTTATTATTTATATTACTGTTATACAGGGTTATACACGAATATGGCTCTATAGAATATTTTTTAGGAATAATTTATATTTACTCGACAAACTGCCAGTAGCAGTATTTGGGCATGTCAAATAAAAATAGTCAATATTCCATATTTTGGATGTAATGGAACCAAAAGAAGAAAATTGAACCTCCTTCAATCTAATAAATAAAACCATTTTTTTTAATGTAGGGCAGCAATAATTCAAAATGAGGCCCTATGGATATATTAGTGAGAAAAGTGAATACATACAGGGTTATTCACGAATATGGCTCTTTAAAATATTTTTTAGGAAAGACACAAGATTCAGGATTGAAATTCTAAAGGTGAGCTTCAAGTAAGAAGACGACTTCTTGTATATTTTTTGAAGGATCTAGGACTTGATGTTTTTTCGGAAGTGACACCAACTTTCGTTTTTCAAATAGGAACACCCATTTTTTATTGCATAAATAGATTCTCCATTGAATTCTGAGTCTTTTTGATTCCAAAAGTTTTAATTTTTCAGAGAAAATTCTCTTTAAATGAGGAAATACGAAAAAAAATCTCTAAATTTGAACTCCGTTGAAATACAGACAACTTCGAGGTTTTTTCATTAAAAATACTCATTTTTGAGAATCTTCAAGAAGAAAAGCTGATGCTTCTTTTCCGATATGATACAGGAGGTCATAAATTCTTTGTCAAAGTTAGAAGTGACGAAACTTCAAAAAATGGTTTTTTTCAAATTGGAACTCCATTTTTTCGAAGCATTTCCGAAATCTTCGTCAAAAAGTAATAGGAGCATACGTCCAAGATTTTTATCCCAAAATGAATATTTTTCGAGAAATTCAGGAAAAACGATTTTGTCTTCAATTTCCAATCCCATTCCGAAAGTTTTTTAGTGGAAAATAATTAGCGGTCTAGTTAAATTTGTGGAAACCTCTGTAATCGAGAAAATATTTCGTTTTTTCTGAATATCTCGGAAAATATTCATTTCGAAAATGATTCGAAAAAATGGGGTTCCAATTTGAAAAAACCATTTTTTGATGTTTCGTCTTTGACCAAAAATTTGTGACCTCCTGTATCATATTCTGGAAATCACGCTATCTGAAAAGAAGCATCAGCCTTTCTTCTCGGAGATTCTCAAGAATGAGTATGTTCAATGAAAAATCCTCGAAGTTGTTTGTATTTCAACAGAGTTCAATTTTGAGTTTTTTTTTTCCGTATTTCCTCATTCAAACAGAATTTTCTCGGGAAAATTCGAACTTTTGGAATCAAAATGACTCAGAATTCAATGGAGAATCTATTTATGCAACAAAAAAATGGATCTTCCCATTTGAAAAACAAAAGTTGATGTCACTTCCGGAAAAACCGAAGTCGTCTTCTCACTTGCAGCTCACCTTTAGAATTTCATTCCTGAATCTTGTGTCTTTCCTAAAAATATTCTATAGAGCCATTTTCGTGAATAACTCTGTATAATTTTCTTCTTTGTGGAAGGGAAAACATCAACAATTTCATAAAACTCTCTGATCTAGAAACGAATGCTAGAGTACCAACTCTGCCTTTAAGAAAAACTTAAAAAATCTTTCGTGGGATATTTTGTTATACAGGGTGGCCATTTGAAAACGAAACAGACGAGATTACAGACGAAATAAATTTTTTCGATAGAAATGCTCGGACAGGTCGATTTCTGTTTCGAGGGGGACAACTTAAGATGTAGGTTACGGACGCATAGCGCCAATTTTTTAATAGGGAAGATGGGGTGAGTGATACCTCATTTGAAAGGTATTTTTATACTGATTTCAGCACAGTAATTGTTTTTTCATTTTATGCATTAGTTCTCGAAATATTCTTGACTAAGCATTTGAAAATGAAGTGGTGTTTTCATGGCACTTGTGGTGTTTTTTGTGAAAAACTTTTCAAATGAGGTATCACTCACCCCATCTTCCCTATTCAAAAATTGGGGGTGAGGGTTATAGTAGCAAGGGTTGAAGCGCTATGCGTCCGTAACCTACATCTTAAGTTGTCCCCCACGAAACAGAAATCGACCTGTCCGAGCATTTCTATCGAAAAAATTTATTTCGTCTGTAATCTCGTCTGTTTCGTTTTCAAATGGCCACCCTGTATATAAAAGTTATTGATTGGAAAATATTGATTGCAATTCTGTCTGTTGCCAACCCTGCATTAAACACCAAGCCTAAGCTCAAGTGACTCGAGAACATGGAACAGTTGGATCTGGAACAGATCTCACACAACCCTGAACTTCTGCGTCATTGTAGACATAGTAGACTAAATAGAAGACGCAATAAAGAAAAACCCAAGTTTCCACGTACGGTTGCGTATATGGATAATGATGATTGAGATCGATATTATCGCGAATCCGAAATACCTCACCGGGATAGAGAGCGACGTCCTTGAGCCCGTCGTAGGCTAAACTGGCCGAGTTCACTCAACCGATTTCATGGTCGTCTAGTTGTCCCGGTTCTTCGCTTCAGTTCGAGAGCATCTTGTGCTCCTGCCATTGTACCATGGCTAATCAGCGCTGCTAGAGAAATAACCCCGATGCACAACGAGAGCCGATGGAATGACCATTTGCGTGTAACCGAACGTTTTCCACACTTGAACCAGATTACAAAGAAAATTTTTCTTTCAGCTATGATGATTTGAACTCGAGCATACAGGGTGGCCATTAGAAAACGAAACAGACGAGATTACAGACGAAATAAATTTTTTCGATAGAAATGCTCGGACAGGTCGATTTCTGTTTCGAGGGGGACAACTTAAGATGTAGGTTACGGACGCATAGCGCTTCAACCCTTGCTACTACCCCCAATTTTTGAATAGGGAAGATGGGGTGACTGATACCTCATTTGAAAGGTATTTTTATACTGATTTCAGCACAGTTATTGTTTTTTCATTTTATGCATTAGTTCTCGAAATATTCTTGACTAAGCATTTGGAAATAAAGTGGTGTTTTCATGGCACTTGTAGTGTTTTTTTTGTGAAAAACCTTTCAAATGAGGTATCACTCACCCCATCTTCCCTATTCAAAAATTGGGGGTGAGGGTTGTAGTAGCAAGGGTTGAAGCGCTATGCGTCCGTAACCTACATCTTAAGTTGTCCCCCTCGAAACAGAAATCGACCTGTCCGAGCATTTCTATCGAAAAAATTTATTTCGTCTGTAATCTCGTCTGTTTCGTTTTCAAATGGCCACCCTGTATTTCGAGAACTGATGCATAAAATGAAAAAACAATTACTGTGCTGAAATCAGTATAAAAATAACTTTCAAATGAGGTATCACTCACACCATCTTCCCTATTCAGAAATTGGGGGTGAGGGTTGTAGTAGCAAGGGTTGAAGCGCTATGCGTCCGTAACCTACATCTTAAGTTGTCCCCCTCGAAACAGAAATCGACCTGTCCGAGCATTTCTATCGAAAAAATTTATTCCGTCTGTAATCTCGTCTGTTTCGTTGGTCACCCTGTATATTACTGCCCCTATTTGTAAGGTGTGCAAATTTGTCGATAATCTACAGTACGTACAAATATAATTGTAATCGAAGGCGGCTGCGAAAAATCAAAATTAGATTTGTAATATCCCATCATAGTTCGAGAGCTAGTGAACCCTTTGAGTAACGGTTTGTTTGTAAGGCTAGAAATTTTTATAGCGATAGTTCCTACCATGCTGAGGACGAAAAGCATGACCTGGCACCCCTCACCCCTACACATCATCAACCCCTATATCTTTGAAAGTGAAAAAAAAAAAACTTGTCGCTGTAAGGTTGAAACTTTCATACGATTTTGTTCATTCATTGTTAAGTTCAAAAAAAAAAATTGACAGGCGATTTCGACGAGCACAAGTACCTACCAGGCGACTCGAAAAGGGTGTAAAATACGAACAAAAATGAACTTTTTTCTGTAAGGCTGAAATTTATTCGTTCGTCTGAGGGAATGAAAAAATAAGTTTCATTATTAATCTTCATCATCATCTGATATGTTATCATTAATTTCTTCATCATATAGTACAGTCGTTTCAAGCGTAGTACACTGTGTCCTAAATTGGTTGAGACTGCATTATATCTCAGCTATTATTGAAAATAGACTCATGCAATTTTCGCGACCCTGTGTCACTTTTTTGTAAAACTTTTAAATCTACTAACAGAAATATTCCATCTTCTTTTGTTTCTGAAATACAGGGCGAAAATGAAAATGTACACTTTTTGAAGATGTTATTATTTTTCGGGCCCTGTATACGAAAGAAAATATATGAAAATGCTTATAATAATCTTTTTACGTAGAAGTCAGTGGCGTAGCTTGAAATTTTTATCGGATGAATGTTTGTGAGATATAGCACAAACTTGAAATGTTTCAAATGGAACACCTCGTATGTTTTTACGTCAAATTTTCTCGTTTTTTTCTGAAAACATCGATGTATCACAACCTTAACTTTAATAAATCTCACCGTCAACCATCAGAAAAATTTATATTTCTGTTTGTTTTCTTTTAAAAGTAAGACATGAATTTTTCCACATATGCACCAAAAAAACATTTTTCAGTTGATACTTTGAGTTTATGTTCAAAATAGGATAAAAAAATGGATTCAGGTCACATGGCCTTTCGAAAAAGTAATGATTGAATGCTTGTGAATATTGATCAAATGCGTGGGATATTTTTTTCAACTGAAATTTATTGAAGGATAGGTTGTGATACAATTTGACGTTAAAATAAACAGGGTGTTCGATATGAAAAATTTCATTCCGTTCCAATTCAATCTCAAAAACAATGATAAGCCATGCCACTGACTTCTACGTGAAAATATCATTATGAGAAGTTTTAATTTTTTTCTATCTTTTACATGGCCCGAGAAATAATAACATTTTCAAAAAGTGTACATTTTCATTTTCGCCCTGTATTCCAGAAACAAAAGAAGATGGAATATTTCCGTTTGTGGATTTAAAAGTTTTACAAAAAAGTGACACAGGGTCGCGAAAACCGCATGACTCTATTTTGAATAATAGCTGAGATATAATGCAGCCTCAACCAATTTAGGACACAGTGTACTACGCTTGAATCGACTGTACTATATGATGAAGAAATTAATGATAACATATCAGATGATGATGAAGATTAATAATAAAACTAATTTTTTCATTCCCTCAGACGAACACATATAAATTTTAGCCTTACAGAAAAAAGTTCATTTTTGTTCGTATTTTACACCCTTTTCGAGTCGCCTGGCAGGAACTTGTGCTCGTCGAAATCGGTGTCAATTTTGTTTAACTTAATAGTGAATGAACAAAATCGTATGAAAGTTTCAACCTTAAAGCGACAAGTTTTTTTTTTTATTTTTTTTTACACTTTCAAAGATTTAGGGGTTGATGATGTGTAGGGGTGAGGGGTGCCAGGTCATGGTTTTCGTCCTCAGCATGCTAGGAACTATCGCTATAAAAATTTCTAGCCTTACAGACAAACAGTTACTCAAAAGGTTCACTATCAGTAACTTTAGAGTTGCAGGATTTAGGTTGGTGTTGATGAAACACACTAACTTATGACGTTTTCAAAATTAATCAGCGTTCGTATGTCATGTTCGTTGATTCGTTGACAAATTAACTCTAGATTGGAGCATTCCTTCAGGCTTGCGCAATTAAAAATGGCGAGAATTAATCACCTGAGGAAGTGAACTAATCGCATAAAAACTTAGCTGATGGATCACTGTTTATATGTTAATTAAATTAGTTTGTAATAGGTCACAACAAGAAACATTCGTTATGAGCTGGAGGATAGAAATGAGAACTTCCATCCTTATTTTCAATATTCTGGAAGAGTGAATGTTATCCTTAGAGGAGGGGCTGAAAGCTTATCGCATTAGACTTTGTATGCTGTTACTAGATCATATTCTTCGTATCAAAAAATAGTTGAAATAGTATTTTCCCAATGTGACGTAAAGTTTTATTTCGATATCGAAGAATTATAACTACACATGCTATTTCCTGATGATCTTATGAAAATTGTCTGTAGAAAATCTTCAAATTAAGCACATTCTCCAGGAATTTCTTTTACTGAACATTCGCATCCATTGGAAAAAAACTATGGTCATGCTCAACAATTCCAAATTGAAAAAATTAAAAATACTCTTCTATACTTTCTGTAATACAGTAATGTATGGATAATCCGAACCCCGGATAATCCGAAATACCCTATAATCCGAACGGGTCTTGCCAAATTTCTGTTCGGATTATCCATACCTTACGATATTACCATAGACATTTTGAGTAACTTTTAGTAACTAGAAAACGCGATTGGGACTTCAAGGCCTCTTTAAATGACAATAATTCTTGAACGGAGTATATGCAACACTTATAATAGCCACTTGCACCAACATTCAACATTAATTAATTGACATTGTCGGTGAAGTACCTATATCTCTTTCAATTTATTTCACAGTAGTCCTAATTTGACTGTTTCCAATACTCGATAGCTCTAGAAAAAATTGAAGATAAGCTCATCCAATGAATCGGTAGGATGGCGACAGTATCAATAAATCTCTGAGTAACCATCTCTCAAATAATTCATCTAATAATAATTTGAAAGCAATTGTATTGAACTTTTGAATGTCAAAACAATGTAAAAAAAATCAATTGGGTGTGTTGATGGAAGGCAAACACAGTGCAAGCCCAAATCATTGCTTGATAAAAATGGGCTCTTTTTCATTGAGACAGCTGATGGAGAATGGATTGCTGATTTCAAAAGTGGTGTCGTATCAGCACGAGTGATACAGAAACCAATGGTCACCTTGAGGAGGCTACTACAGCGGAAAAGAAGATTCTACGAATTGCTTCCCCATCCAACAAATTTCCCAGATTTAGCACCAACTGACTATTTCTAGTTCTCCCAAAAAATGTCGCGAGAAGAAAGATTTAGCCCTGATGAAGTATCAACTGTCACTGAGGAGTATTTTAAGGATAAAGACTTCGTATTACAGAAATGGTATGGAAAAGTTCCAATATTTGCCTCGTACACAACTAGTTCTTAAATATAAAAAATGAAATTTGCCAACAATTTTTTCTTACTTATCCTATGTACATAAGCTGTTGCTACAGATTATTGATGAATTCAATTTCAGGAGAAAATTAAAGAAAAGAGTACAATAGCCAAAAGACCTAAAATAATACAATACTTATTGAAACAAAGAAGTATCTATCTGAGGTTAGTGATTAGTGAAACGGGGATACCATACAGTTGTGCGTATGTTGAAATGAAGAAAGAGAAAAACCTCAGCAGAAAAAATTCTGACCTCGACCGTGAAAAAAAATTATTAAATATCAGAGCATCTAGAAGGAATCCAACGATATCTAGGAGAACATCTACATGTTATCCTTCTATGGACAGAGAAAAACAGATTCTTCACCAATCTACCCGAAATTCTCAATCTGGAATGAAATAATACAAAGGCAGAAAAACCAAGTAATTAGAATAAATTAAATTATTTTCAAATTAACCACCCATTTCAGAAATGCATTCGTTACTTCATGTATAGCCCCGAAACCATCTTGAAATTTATAAATGGGAAAACTGTTAATAAGATGTTCTATTGTCTCCTCAACTTCCTCACACTAACAACTAGGGCTCTCAAAGGAATTCTATCTGAAGCCCATGCTGTTGCATCGTCCATGGTCTGGAAGAGAAATTTCGAAAAATCCTAATACCATTGTGAGTTCACATGAAAAAACAATGTAAATGTAAACATGAATTTCGCTAAAGTGATCCCTGAAGAATTCTACGAGTTACTTGGAAAAACCCAGCTTCTTTCTTCAAATTATTAACGCAACAACTTTCAAAAGTATTAAGAACAGGTAAAATATTTCAGAGCATTTGACAATTGAATATCTACCAACTACTCCTTGGTGATGTACAAAGTTCAGGTACAAAACTTGAGATAAAGGCAGAAATGTGGTACCTAGCCACTTTCAACTAATCAGATGCTTCGACAATTGTGAAACAAATATTGAAGGTTACCGAAAAGTGAAGTCGACACTTTTGTCGACTTCATAAATAAAATTTAAAGGACTATAAATCGTTGTGACTACACTCCGTTCATAACTATCTAGAATTCTTACAATAAAACCAAGTTTAACTTATGTCAGTAAAAGAAACATTTATGTAACTCAACTAGGTATCTCGTGAATATTGCCTTCAAAAGAAACATTTGAAACTCTAATGATCATAATTACAACAATCTAATAGCTGAGTGTTACTTGACTAACGGCATAAAATATAATTTTAAACTTTGTATTATCTGATTGTCTCGTTCCAGGAAAATTAAGGATTTCAATTGAAAACTAATGACAGTATTGCTACTCAGATTTGCAAGAGTATGACGCATAAACAAATGATTTTCTCAAGGTATCGTCAAAGACTAATGACAAGGCCTAGAAAATTAAAGTTCTGATTCAGAATTTATCATTATTTCGGAAACAGTGCATTCACAATGAATATAAGAGAAAAACACATAGAATTTAAAGATATTAATGAAGTGAAAAATCTTCCGAATCCGATCGACCTCATCTTAGCACGTCACATCAGATGAATTGTTGGGAATAAAGCTTTTGGCATTGAATAATCAATTGATTTTGCGATAGGCGGAGTGAATGTAAGTAGCAGTATTAATATTCACATTTCAAATATGACTTTGTAGATCTCTGCGAACCGAGTCCACCGCATAAAAAATGTACTATCTTATCTACCTGAGCAACTCAACATTCATAATTGAATTCGTTGAGAATAATTTGGTTGAAAGTTCAAACTAATTTCATCATAATATTTGTATGAGTGTATCTGAAAACAGGTTGCATAAAAGAAAATATGGATATGATTCATTAAATGGTTGAAAACCATTTTAAAATAGAAACAAACGTTCCCACCATCGCAAGCAGATCTTCATGGTATTCAAATACCCCATAGCAATTCGCAGAATCGTTGGCCTGAGCTCAGAATTTCTAAACCTCATCTCAGAAGAATGCATTCTGAAAAGTGCTCAACAATAGATCATATTTATAATTCCAAGAAACAACCTCTTAGGAAGATAAGTCCCTTTTGGGTTCCTGAAGAAAATTACACAAGGGAGAAAACATTTCATGAATTTGATGATAGTTTTAACCAAACGTGAAAAATAACCTCGAATTCCGTGAATCAACACGATTTCTACAAAATTTCAATGTCCCAACCAAACATAACCTAACCAAACAATCCTTATCTGTGTTCCCACATGAAAAACAAATTTAAAAACAGTATCGGGATTATCTTGCCAAAATTGGTGGCTCCGAAACAAGCCTTGAGAAAATCTGCAATATCATGAAAAATATAAAAATAACATCTGGGATTTTAGTGGCAGTGACCCCAGACGGAACGAACAACATGGTGGTTGAAGTCTTCGTCTAGTCGACGCTTTAGGACAAGCGGGTGAATAAACAAACGGGAGACGACCGTGCGAGGGCAGAACCAGTCGACTACCCATTATAGATAACACTATGGCTACCTGAGCGTAGTAAACAGAAGAACAACGAAGATGCAGAACCTGTTGCATCGTTAAAAACTCCGAAAAGTCACTTTGGCGAAAGTTGCACCGCGAAAAAAAGAAAAATAAACATTGAACACGTGCTGGAAGGAACACAAACAGCTCGAACGGAAAGAAAACAAGCATAGTTACCATATCCGGACCCATATCTTTCATAATATTCAATGTCGCACGTTGAACATAACAAAAACTTGTGACTGCTAATCCGGGTTGCACTCTAAATCACTGAAACTACAATTTGATCGTGCTCTTTTCGACGTCACCGCAATCGCTCGCGAACTGTAAGTACAAACCGTAAAAATTTCTACACGGGCACGACTCGAAACATCGAACACCAGGTACTGCGTCCAACTGATCGCCGGCTGTGAACAAAGGAACAGGGGCGAGGTGCGCGTGCGCCCGGTTTCGAGGTGGGTTCGACAACAACGAAGAAGGTGCACGGCGCAAACGAACGAACCGAAGGCCGATAAACGAAAACGACTAGGGATCGGCGTGTTTACTGCCGGTTGGGTTGTGTCTGCCGACGGAAAATATCCGGGGATTCCGCTGCGACGTTGCCAGATCACGGGAAGGAGGACGTGCCTCGGAAAACGGTGCACGTAGGGCTTTCGAACGATCCATCATCAATCCTTGAGGTAGGGATGGGCAAAGAGCAGAAATATATCGATATATATTAGCTTTATTCGGGTTACAATGATCAGGACAGTCCTAGGATTGTTCTAAAACTGCGCCGAACAGATGCGCACTCGTTTCGATACCTAGGACCGTTGTAGGACTGGTTCAAGTTTTGAAAAACCCGAATGCATCAAACGATCCAATTATGAAAGAGAGAAAATGAAAGCATTTCAGTTTTTTACACGAGAAATTCAACGATATCTTCATTAAAGATAATCGATGGCATTAAGATTCCTACCAACAACCATCACGTCAAGCGCTAAAAAGCATGCACCCAGAATAATCCTAAAACAGTACCTGCCCAAGAGCGGGGACAGTTTTCGGACTGTTCTCGGACTATCCCAGAATTATTCGTAAAAACCCGAACGCAAAACAAGTCAGTCCTGAAACAGTCCCCAAAAAACCCGAACGCCAACTATCGCGAACAAATTTACTGCGCAAACTCCTGACAGTCCTAGAACAGTAATTGTGTGAACCCGAATAGAGCTATTGTATCGATATTTTTCGACAGTATCGAATATCGATTCGATATATCGAGTGAAAAATATCGATATATTTGCCAAATATCAACAAAAAGTTACTCGTTACTCCTGTGCTTTACCAAAGACCTGTTTTTTCTGCAGCTGTTATAAAAATTTAATTCGCCGGAAATTTCGATCAATAAAATAAAGGATCCATTTTCCCGAAAAACTTATAGATTTTGCTGTATTATCACTTCTGTGAACCAGCGGGCACGGACTAAACGGTAAAAGTAGGGATGAAGAAAAAATAAAGTAATATAGCTGTGTGGCCAATAGGGGTTTAAATTTTCTTAAACTAATTTTTTTCGTTGATCTGAAATAAAAAAAAAATTTGGCATACCCTGTAAAAATTTTTTTATTGTTTAGACAGCGCTTCTTATATCCCCTTTTCTGCTCTATCAAACCTTGAAAACCGTTTGCCGATGTTTCCTGCCGTTTCGAAGAAAAAAAATGTTGAAATTTTTCTTTAATTTCTTCGATAACTTGAAATTTTTTGACAATTCCGCCAAAAAAATTTTTTCTCATTTCAATCCCATATTCGATCCCAATATTTTCTAATATGGGAATATTGTTCCGTTTTTCAAAAAATACATATCCCTCCAAAAAATCAGCTCCGTCCAAAATTTGGGGAGAAAGTGGAAATCGAATTTTTCCTCCCTCAACTTGCCCATCGACCATTTGAACAAAACACTTGTCACCATCTGTCCACATACCCCCAATTCCCAATTTGATGTATGTGTGATATCAAAAAATATCGAATTTGATATTGTGAAATAAATATCGATAATGGATAATATCGAGAATGGAAATATCGACGATTTTTATCGGAAAAAATATTCATATTTTTATATATCGATATTTTTTGCCCATCCCTACCTTGAGGTTCCGATCTCTATCCAAGGCACGAAAAACTTTGTTATGCGATCCCAGCACGGATCCGTGGTTTGGCAACACTGAAGCTGATAGGTTAGGAATTAATTACTAGCGGATCTGTCAAAATTCTCTCTTAATTGAACTGTAGGTTCGGGGTGAAACGTTATTAAGATGTCTAAATACTGGTTCGCCAATTTGAGAATGAGGGGAACGTTTCGCTCAATAAACTGTAGGTGGCGCTATTCACAAATTATGAAAGATTCTTGATAATCTATTCAAATATACTGCTCCACAAGAGTTAGGGATATCGTATTCAATCGTTTTGAAAAGTATGTTTCGAGAAAATCGCTGTGAAATCATTCAACACTCAATTACAATTTGAATCTATCTAATAAAAATCAGTATGAGACATTTCGTCAATATGCTCGCCTTTTTTCTGAAGTTTGGTTCTTTGCATATGTTTCATGAATGTTCTTATTTTTAAATGGAGTCAGTTTATCAACGTCCTCGATTTGAAACGAGTTTTCTGAAAATGCCAAGACGTAAACTAACAAACGCTGAGAAATGCTACAGGGTGGCCTAACTCAGGTTGTTGTAGCGGAAAGGCTCCAAGTCAGTCAAAGTGTGATATCTCGACTTTGGAATAGGTTCAGGGAGACAGGTTCCGTGTTGGAAAAACCAAGGCTTGGTAGGCGACGAAAAAAAAACACCTGCTTAGGTTCGTTTCATCACCATTGCAGCGGGGAGAAGAAAGGTCTACATCTACGTGTAGAATGCTACGGAATACTCTTCAAAATGCAGATGGGGTCCAAGTTTCCATCGAACCCATCAGACGACGTTTGAGAGAGGTGAATCTAGGTTCTAGACGTCCATTAAGAGGAGTTCCATTAACAGATGACCTTAAGCGTCAAACACTGGAATGGGAAAGGCAACATATCAATTGGAACGAACAATGGCGTTGTGTCCTTTTCACTGATGAATCCAGATATGGACGATTTTCAGATTCTCGAAGAATAAGGGTATGGACAATCCCACGCATACCCGTAAATATCGATATGTCCAAGAACTCCATCCATTCCGAGGGGGTAGTGTTATGGTATGGGCCGGGATATGTTTCAACGGGCGCACAGATCTACACATTTGTCCTGGGAATATGAACGCCTTACACTATAGGGAGCATGTCATTGACAATGTTTTGTCAAATTTTCACGCTGATATTGGTGAAACTTTTCAATTTCTAGACGACAACGCTAGACCGCACCGTGCAGCCATAGTTGAGAATGCGAGCGAGGAGCTTGGTATTCCACATTTACCAATACCTCAGAACTCACCAGATTTGAATTGCATAGAACATGCATGGAAAATGCTCCAAAGAATATTAAATAATCATCAACCAACCCCAGAATCGTCAAATGATCTGAGAGAGCTTCTGCCCCGTTTATGGAACCAAATTCCTCAGGAAATGTTCAAAAAACTCGTGTGTAGTATGCAAAGAAGATGTGACGCTGTTATTGATGCTCGCGGAGGCCATACATGTATTCAATATCAAATGGAATGCTCGAAATAACCCTATTTTGTCCTTTACTCAACTTTAATGGTGAGGTTTTTCTTTCAGAGTTTATATACTATTTCTTATCTAACTGTTCTTTTAAAAAACCATAAATCAATAGATTATAGAAAAGTTTTTATGACATCTGAAAAAAAGATTACTGCTCCTCGGCAATTCATCTGTTCAAACAATAATCAAATACATCAACAAAAATAGATCTAAATGACAACTATGATATAAAACATCATCTACAGTGAGTACATGAAGTATGGAATAAATTCATTAGAGAGTTATCGAAACACAAATACAAGCTTCACTTTATTAAAGAATCTTATAATAAAAGATTACTTGACGTTGTTCGGATATTTCAGATATCGAAATGGATTATTTCTTGACAACTTTATTATGACATTTTTTTTTTTTGTCAGTTGTAAGAAGCTTTAACCTATAATATTGCGGGAACTGTCAAAATAAGGGATCTTGTCCTTTATTTAAGTTAAATACAGGACGCCCGGATTATATTATAATTTTGACTGGGTGTATTTTGTTAAGGCACATGAGGAATAATTTCATTCACGTGAAAGATAATCCAAAGACACAACGTCACATTTGAACCTTATTGAATACAAGTCTTCACCAAAATATCACTCTTTCTAGGTGTAACCTTGCAAGTGTCACAGGATATAAAAGAATTTATATCTTATACTATACAAGCTTCAATTTCCTAAACAATAGCGGACGTCAAATACAGATATATTTCCGTCCCGAAGAAAATACTTCAGATTAAAATTATTCAACAATGCAATTATATACCTTATCCAGAATTTATCGAATTCAGACCGACAATATCGATAAATGATAACAAGATATTGCTGTTTACTCAACTTGCACCTTCCATGACGATGTTATCATATTTTATCTTCAGAACTTAAATTATACAATAACATTTTGCTATGTGTTTTTTGTAAGGATTCTTCAGGAAAAATATTGAGCTGAGGTAGTAAAAGCTTCACGCAATTCTTAATTTGTGTTCTTTCATGTTCTAAGCCAAGATTTTCAAATCTCCCGATTTTGAATTTATATGTGAAATTCTGCTTCATTGATGAGATTGCCCCTAGTAAATGGCATTCAAAAATAAACTCAAGATTATGGTATTTCACTTGCTTCCTGATAAACTCTTACGTCTCCTTTATTCGGATCATTGTTTATTATTCCTCCAATTATGATATATCGGAATCTGTTTTCGTTATGAATCGTTCAACATTCTATACTATCAAATAGGCCGAAACTGTACATTTTTTATGGTTTAAAAAGTCCACTGAATTCTCACTAGATGTGAATATAATACAGACAAGTTTGAACAAGCCTGTAAGGGTTGGTTGGTTGGACGACAAGTTTCAATACTTAAACAGGGTACCCCACTTGGATTGCCAATTAGAAGTTTATGGAGAAAAAATAATAATTCGATTTTGTGTGAAGAAGCCAAGTAGACCTTCATTTTTGATATATATTTTTAAATATCAATTTTAGGTATCATTCCTTATAACCATCTAAAGCCATTCTCGAGATATTCACTGTTTTTTTGAAATGAGTTACCCAAATAATATTCGACGTTACTCTGTAGAGTACATAACTTTGTGATATACTGGAAGGTAAAAATGAAACAAAAAAGAAAAAAAAAAACAAAA